>PVKE010000824.1:0-121418 GCA_004027555.1 Craseonycteris thonglongyai
AGGTGATGGAAGGGGAACTGATACTGAGTGATGGGCACATAATACGATGCATGAATGATGTGATGTGGACTTATACATCTGTAAACTGTCTAATTGTTACCAACCAATGTAACCTCATCAAATTTAACAATAAATTAAAAAAAAAAAAAAAATGGTTAAAATGTCTAACTTTGTTATGTATATTTACCCTAATTAAAAATAATCTTTACAAAAGTAAAAATAAGTATGTGTGTAATAAACCTTGGAATGTGTACAATTATAATTACAGTTGGAATTATCCTGAATAACAGTGTAATTTTTTTTAATGGGGTGCTGACTACATTTCTGAACTTCAGGGACTGAAAACATCTGCAAACAGATTAAGTACTGTGGCCATTCCTTGGTCCGCATGCCAGGCCAAAGAGGTGACTGGCAGACTTAAGCTACTGATTTCCAATCAGAAAGTTAAAAAAATCATCCTTTGTCAAAGAGAAGGGGAACAAAGGCCCATAAGCTCAGGGGTTATACCATACAAGCTGGATCAGGCAGTGTGACAAGGCCCTTCTATCTCATTGCTGCATTCTGATCTAGGAACAAGTTCCCATAAAGCCAGGATTTCCACCACATCATCAGTCTACTGCATTGCACTGATAACACATCATTCACTGTGGTGTGGCCCCTCACAAAGGCAGGCAAAGTCCCTGAATGCCAATGGGGACATCTGGGAGCTGCATTCCAGGAGTCTAGCAATTAGATGTAAAGTGTGCCTATGCTTCCCACATAACCTGCCTGCCATTTTTTCCAGTGAGTGAGGATACGGGGAATTCTCGAGATCCGGACTCTTCCAGGAAAGGCTCCGAGCTCACATTTCCAAATAGCTGCAGGTCCTAGGAGGGCAAAGGGGGAAATAGGAGAGGAGGGCTGGGCAGGGGGTGGGCACCGAAGTCAGTGCCTGGGAACTGACAGGGAGGAGTCATCACAATCCACCTGCTCAGCACTGTTGGCCATGCTGCCCGCCAATCACTGGGCCACGTCTCCCGTCCTCACTAGAGAGCAGGGGCTGTGGGATCCAGACTCTAGGAAGGAGGCAGGAACTTCCTAGCCACAGCACTGTGAAGATTGTGAGAGCTTAACAAATTCTCAATTCAGGACACACATACAAAATGCTCTGATACATGGTGGAGAACTCAGTGAGTGTTCACCATATCACATCAAATGCACCAATGACCTCCAGGAGACAATGAGGCACTGACGGGCTCTGGGCTCTGGAGCCAGGGAGCCCTAGATTGAAACCCAGCCCTCCTGCCAACTTGCTATGTGACCTTGATAAATTCCCTAACCTCTCTGGGCCTTTGCCGCCTCATCTGGAAGGTAAGCACAGATGAAATAGTAAATGCATGCACAGTTCTTCAATAAAGGGCAGCTGCCACACTCCCAGCTGGGGGATGCACCTAGCAAGATTTTAGAACTCGGGAATATTGACCAAATGCTAATGTTGTAATGTCTTCCTCCTGGAAGCAAGCCAAGTATTTTTGGGGAAATAAGAGAAAGGGAGTGGACTCAGAACTAGCATCTCTGTGAAAAAGCACAGAAGCAACTCAGTAATTACCTAAAAACCCAGCTTTCTCAGGGAATGACAGCCAACATCAGGAGGATCAGGACATAGCCCATCATCATTTAACCAAAACTGGATGCTCCCCTTTTACCAGCTCAATCGGGAAGCATTTGTTGAGGGTCTACTGTGCGCCAAGCCCTCAGGCACTCTGCCTATAATTCAGCCAATCCTTTCCTTTCAAAGTCCAAGGAAGTTTCTGACCCTACTTGGGACTGAGAAAGCAGGCTGTCCTCACCCTGACCTCACACACTGAGGTCAGTCTGCTCCGGTTCTAAAGTCCCCTGCAGTCATAGCAATTGAGACTGACCCTAAAGTCTCACCAGGTCAGGCCTTTTCAAAGCCATCGGCCCCTCCCCCACCAGGTCCCAAAGGTCCCCCTCATCCCCCACACACAGAGATAAGCGAGATCAGAGGAGGAACCCTGGTTGGACTGGAAAAGCAGGTTTCGTGGGCTGAAGTTGTTTGGAATTAAGGAAATGCATTTTGTTTTTCAGAGCCAGATGATAGGCAGCATTCTTCAGGTGCTGGGCACCTGGGTCTCCCTTCCCCCAAAAGATTACACTGGCCTCTCACATCAGTGTGTAATTTCTGTTGGGTCAATAGTTACCAATTTGGCAAAATAGCAATTCAGAGACTCCCATGGAAATCACGGTCACAAAGTCTGAGAAAGGCTGAGGGAAAGGGACTCAGCAGTTTCATGGTCTGATAGCTCTCTTCTTTAACTCCTGCCCGACACAGGGAGGCCTGCCCATCCCAGCAGCCATGGGTTTGGGGTCAGGCCTGGGGATGGCAAACCAAGTCTCTCTAGCTGGGCTTCCACCGGGGGCATCTCAGCCCCAAACAGGTGGGCTGTGCCCCTGCTAATGGCAGTCCCACGCTCTGCCTGGGCCTAACGCTAGCCCTAGGAGTTCAGACTGACCCAGAGAAGCGCTGGAAGGTGGAAGCTTCTTATTAGGAAGCACCTGCTTATCATCTTCTACTTTGCGGCTCCTCAGTTGCCCCTCCACCACCTTCACTTGGATTCATTCATTCACTCATTCATTCATTAGTACTGATTATGTGCAAAACTTTGTGCCAGGCCGCAGGAGACAGGCAGGATGCTTCTCCATTCCGCAGAGACCAGAGACATGAAGAATGACAACCACGTGGTAGATCTGTGTCTGAAGGGTACACAACTGGCCCCTTCATGATCTGGGACAAAAATGACACAGCAGTCTCCTGGGAAGAGGTAGCTGTGAGTTAGGTGTGGCAGCCCAGGGAGGCAGCGTGAGCAGGCAGGGCACACATACGGTTTGCAAAGGGGCACCCGGTGGGAGAGGGGAGGGAGAGAGTTTCCAGGTTAAAGTGCATTAGAATCTTCTGGCTAACATTACAAATGCAGATTCCTGGAGGCCCTGAGGACAGTCTGATTTGGTAGGTTTCAGGTGGGGGCCCAGGAATCTGTGTTTTACAAGCTCCATGGGCGAGTCTAATGCAGGAAGCCCTTGGACCACACTCTGAGAAACTCCACTCTGAAGGAAGGGTTGGGGAGCAGGGGCTAGCCACTTGTGCCTTAGATGAAACACTGGTTCATTTTCCTGGAATGTCCCCAGAGGGATTTTTGGACAGCTCATTAATGACTCGTTCTTCAGTCATTTCACACAGACATACATACAACATCAAATGAACTGGAAATGAATGCAGGGCGGGTGTCAGGAGCCCGGCTCCCACTGACAGGCCGTCACCGCGTTCCACAGGACGCCGGTGGGTGTTGGCTCGGGAATGTGTCAAGGCAAGGTCCAAGCTCATGCCGGCACACCACTCACAGGTGAGCCAGAGCCCATGAGCAATGCTGGGAAAGCCCGCTGGGGCCTGGCCACACCTCCTCACCACCCTCATGCCAGGAAAGGCGCCAGGCGGTCCGGAGGGCCCCTTCCAGACCTTCTCCCCACCCCGTCCCTCCGGTCCCTGGTCCCCCACAAGGCTCCTGCCCTCTGCCCCCCTTCAGCTCAGACTCAGGTTTGGTGCGGGCAGGGGACCCGGCTCAGCCAGCCTAAGCCTTTGGCTGAAGGCACTGCTCCTGCTCCTGCTGCTCCCCTCATGGCATTATTTCTGCCGTTCAGTTAGTGCCAAGGAGCCTGCCATTTATTTCGCTGGCTCAAGCCCCTGCCTGGGACAGGGACCCCAGAGCCCGTTGCCCTCCGGCTCTCGCCAATGCTGAGGGCTGGAATCCTGCCTGTGAGATCTCTGCAAAGTGCATGCCGGGCCACGTCCTCACTACGTGCCACAGCCAACCGGCAAGGGCTCCTACCTTCTGACTGCCCCATGCCCCCGCCGGGGCCGTGCCCTGTGCCCCGATACACTTCCGGCACAGCCAGCACTGGCTCTGACCGCTGGCATCGGACCCCGCTGGTGCACATGCTGTGGCCTCAGGGCCCTGCCATGTCTCAGCAGGTGTGATCCCTTCCCATTGAGCCCCTTCGCCAACCCCCGGTTCAGCTTCAATCTGTATCCCACATGGGGCCCTGGGCGGGAGCTGGGAAGCTCCTTTCCCTGGATTACATGTCTACAACTGGTTGTAATAACCCACCTTTCATTAATATCACAACTATGTGGTGGGCCCGGATGAGAACTGGTAAGAAGCACAGTCAGCCCCCCGAACAAAAAACAAAGCCAAGCAGACATAAGCCGTGTTGAATGGTCAGTACTCCTCTTAACAGTAACATGCAGAAGCAACACCGGGGATCTTGGGAAAACGCAGTTTCTGATTGGTGGGTCTGCTGGTCTGGGTCTGCGTTTCTCACCAGCTCCCATGCAAGGCGGATGTGCTGGTCCCCGGCCCGCACCTCCAGGAGCAGGAGTGTGAGGATCACACAGGGAACGGAAGATGGCCACTGGGCAGAAGCAGGGCTCAGAGATAGCAAGCGGCAGGCCCTGGTAATGACCACGGCAGTCTCGGAAGCTCCGAGAAAGAATGACCTGGGCCTGCTAACTGCCCACAGCCTCTCCCAAGTGGGCCGCTGCTGTCCATTTTGGGAACCACATGGTCCCTGACCCCGGTCATGGTTTCCTGTGCCAGGCGAGTCCAGCTCAAGGTCAGCCCTGTGATCTTTCCCCCCATCAGCATCTGTCACATGAATTGGAATTTGGGGACACCTGAGTTAGCTGTGGTTGCTGAACTGAAGGGTGATGGGACCCCCTGGGGTCATGAGGGCTTTGTGAGTCACCTATAAACTAATGTGGGGTGATGTCAGACCTGCTAACATTTCTGAGTACTTTTGCTGAGCCTTGCTGTCTACCAAGTGCCTTACACAAGAGAAGTCATGCTGTAATTCTCATAATAATCCTTCTCGGAGCCAGAGCTCTGGAGCCAGATAGCCGGAGTTTGAACCCAGTTTTGCCACTTTCTAGCTGTGTGACCTTGGGCAGATTACTTAGCTTCCCTGTGCCTCCACTTGCTCATGTCTCAATGGGGGCAGTCACAGCACCTCCCTCAGAAGGTTAGTGTGACAGTCAGTTGAGCTAACAGATATAGAACAGTGCTTGGCGCTCATTAAAATCTTGGCTATTATTTTATTTCTCTTAGCCTTATTTGTATCAAGCTAGGAAACTGAGGCTCAGAGAGACGAAGCAGCCAACCCAAGGTCACAGAGCAAGTGAGGCAGGACTGACTCATAACAAGATTTACAACTTTATGAAAAAATGTAGATGTGCTGTAGTTTGTAAGCTTTCAGGAGGAAGCCATGATGGGGGGGGGGTGGTTTGGGGGGACAGGAGAGAACAGAGGGAGATGCATGGGGCCACTGCTGCCTCAGTTTCTCACAGCCTCCAGCTGCAGCTCCCACCTGCCCAGCAGTGGGGGCTGCTATGCCCTCCCTTAGGTTCCTGTGAAATTTCTAACCTCACAGCGTTTCTGGAGCCATCTCGTGGAGGCCTCTGCTCTTTTGGCTAGATCGGGCCTGGCTTAAGGTAGGTCCCCTCCAGTCAGGAGCAGGGAGGGCAATGATGGGTGAGGCCGGGCCTCCTGGAGCATCACTCATGGGCTGTGAGGGAGGTGGGGCTTCAATGGGTACACTGGAAGTGGCACCTGAGGTTTCACGGCAGAGTGGGCGGATGAAGGCTTGGGGACATGGGCATTGCAGGGGAGAATATAAAGAATGCTTTACTTGCGTGGATAAGAACAATCACCGATAAAGGAGGGTCGGCAACACAGTCAGATGCTACAAGGGGGTCAGCACTGTGCATCTCCTGGTGACACTCCAGAGCTCTGCTCAGAGGATGGGTGGGGGTGGCGGGTGGCGGGTGAAGTAGGAATGAGGTGGTGGAGGCACTGGGTATGGAACACCTCTGTGCTCTTCAGAGAAAGGGGCATGGGGCAGGGCATACAGACTGAAGACAAATTCTTATCGAAGGAACCCCTGAGTACAGTGGAGGGAAATCCACGGATGTCTGAAGAAAGGAAGAGATTGTTTTTTGATGTGAGGACCAAGGAGTAGGCCAGGTTGGGGAGGAAGCTGAAGACAATCTAGTTCCGATTGGGTCTTTAGAATGATGTGCAATTTGGGACAAGTCTATTTCCTTGACCAGTGAAGAAATAGAACATCAAACTTAAGATGGTGTCTAGATCACCTGGGGGCTCTCTTTACAAATGTGGAGTGTGCCTTCCACGCCACATGGAGGTTCTGATGGTGTTCACTGAGGCCGGCCAGGGAAATCAGCATTTGAGCCCCTCTGTTAGGAGCCTCAGATGTTTGTGGTCCACAGATCAAGCTGCTTGGGGTGGAGAGTAGGGTGGGGGAAACAGAGCCCCTTGGCCACAGTTAAGAAGAAAAAGACTGTTTGTTGCCACTACAGTGGGTGCTGCAATCTCCTAACTGCAACTAAGAAAACCTGCTCAAAGAGGTAGAGAGATGGTTGGTCATTATAAATGTATCTGTTTAAAGTAAGAAGCAAGTTCAGTTTCTCTGACTACAGAACTTTATAACATAGAGCTTGATCTTTGGTCATTCACAAGGCCTGTGATTTCTTATACAGTATCCTTTCCATTTTCCTAGTATGTCGTTACCTTGTTTATGTCTCCGTTATTTGCCTGTGAGCTCCATGAGGAATAATGTCTGTCTCTGTTCTCTGCTGTTCCCCCTTCCTAGCACAGCTCCCCTAGGAACTAAATGCACAAAGGTAATGTCACTGTTTGGTTCCAATCCTACCCAACTGCAACAGAAGGTAATATGTGCACAACGAGAGCCTCTTCAGGCCCCAGCTGACCCAAGTGACTGCTGGTGAACCCAAAGCAAACCTCCTGAAGGACAGTCTACTCCCAAGCAAGAATGCTGCAGAGCAAGCCCATATGCTGCTCAGACACCAGAGGCCAAAGGGAACTTGACTCCGCTGTATCTTTCATGCCAAAGTAATAAGAGCTGGGACTTCTTGTGCAGAACAGTTTACAAGGAGGATGAGGCAAAGATGGTGATCACCACCCCGGACACGGGAATGTGGCCAAGGAAATCGCTCCTTGGAGGGATTTGGGAAAACTGACTGTACTCAGAAAAAGAGCTCATGCCCCTGCTCACTGAGAGAGGGACACCTACTAAAACAGACACCTGGCTCTCCTCCACACAGACCCCAAGCCACTGGGAGATGCTGAATCCTGTCTGAATTGCCGGGATTAAGTCGGCATCACTCTCCTTGGCAGCCTGGCCTGACCTACAGGACGGTGAAGAGCATGCGCGTTGGGGGCAGACACACACTGGGTTCACATGCTAGCTCTGCTCCTTGTTAGCTGTATGATCACAGGCAAGTTTTCAATACTCTCTGCCTCAGTTCCCCCCATCAGCAGAATGGAGATGGTAACGGTGCTTACTTCCCAGGATCACAGTGAGAATGGAACTGGATGATACACTCCAGGCACCCAGCTCGGATCCTGGCACAATCTAAAGTCTTGGTAAACATTTGCTATTATCAGTTCCTATCCACACGCTATGATCTACACGACAACATCTATACAGCCCGTTCCCTTGCAGTCTCCACGACACAGACGTGTGCACCAAATCCAGACCAGCTTCTGCTGAGGGCAGACAGCAGTCAAAAGGACCAAGCCCAGGCCGTCAACTCTAACATAGCTGAGACCGGTTTATTTAAAAGCATTCCAGCTACAATGGAAGTGGAAAGATTTTCACATTAAGGCGAAGATGAGCCCAAATCTCTTTGATACTTAACACATCAGGAAAGAAATAGCAACATTGAGATAGAAAAGGGGAAATTACCAGACAGCAAGGTGCCTAACACAGTTCCCAAATATTTACTTCTCCCCTCCACCCCAACCACACAACTATTTTTCATTACCTCCTGAATGAACTCAATTTCCCTATGCTGAACTATATAAATCTTACATTTTAAAGCCCTTTATAAGGTACATTTGCATAATATCACTCAAACTCTACAAGCGTTCTCAGGAAGGAGATACGTACCTACCTACAGCCATGGTTTCATGATCTGGCTGTGCCCTAGAATCAACTGGGAAACTTCTAGAAATCCCATGCCCGGGTCACATGGCACAGACCCATTAAACCAGAATCTCTGGGAGTGTGCTGGGCATGGGTATTTTAGCATTCTCCTCTGGTAAGTCCCCCCAACGTGCACCTAAACTTGAGAATCACCGATTCCAAACACAACCTCCTACTCTCTTCCTCTGGAAAGGAGGTCATGGGTGATTATCCACCACTGGAGAGTGATGGGCACAGGACTCTGGCAAATGACTGCTGTTATGAGGAAGCGCCAGAAACAGAATAGCACACTCCCAAGTGGGAACATTCATTCACTGGCATAGTGAGTTCATACCATGTGCCAGCCATGGAGCTGCCCAGGAATCAGAACTAGAGAGGATGCAGGGGGTTATGCTGTCCTACTGTACAGCATGAGGTGCTGCGGAGCCCAGGCCAGGGCGATGGGAAAGCCAAGCTGACTCTTGATGCAAAGATGTCAAGCGATGGTGCAGCCTGGTGAAGAAAGCGTGGAGGGCCAGCTTGGACAGTAAGGACTTGGGGATGAGATTAAAATGATCATAAGCCAATGAAGACCATTCCAATGGGCTGCACTGCATCTACGTTGTGCTCAGTAGGTTCTTCAAAGCCAGCCGGTTTTTGCCTGCAACCACTAAGAAAACAGCTTAGGCCATTCTGGCTGCAAACCTTTGGCCAGTGGTTCCCAGATCTGACGGGGCAGCAGAGACACCTGGAGGACTCCACCCCTACCGTGAAGTCTAAGGTGGGATACGAGAATCTGCGTTTCAAACACATTCCCAGGTGAAGCTGATATGCTGGTCTGGGAGCACATTCTGAGGACCATTTGGGGCACGGTGACCAACAGGGAGGCTGAAGAAACACCCAGGTTCCCCACTGGCTGCCGGCAAATGTTTGTTTTATGTCAGCAATGGAAATAAACCACTCAAGCTGATTTGGAAACTCCTTGAGTTGTTAAGATGCCTCTTAATATTCCTGTTGGCAAAAGTCATTGTTTACTGAGAAGATGTCTATCTGCTTAAACGCAATCAGTTTTTCCAGAGAAACAAGGAAGTGGCTTGTGTCCCCCAAAATCTGGTATTCAAAAATGTCTGAAGTGAGCAGAAACCACGTAACTATAGATACAGCTGTCAAGGGGGCCTTGACCAGGGGGGACTGTCAAGACCGTGGAACCTGAAGATGGCAAGATAGCCTTACCTGGATTCTGACCAACCCTAGGAGGTAGGTTCTAATTAATGCTCATTCTGCTAGTGTAGACACTGAGGCTCAGGAGGGTTTGAATAACATAACCATGGTCACAGAACTAGCCAGTGAGAAGGCGAAGAGGTAAAACCCATGTCGTGGTCAAGGAGAACAGTGGTGGACAATGCTACCCAGATGTACCTCTTCCCCACAGGCCCTAAAGCTGAAAGGGACTGGCAAGGTGGGGGTGAGGGGGTAGGGGGAGTTCCCAGGGGCGAAGGAGCCCAGAGACCCTTCCTCTGAAGAGCAGCTCAAGCACAAGTGTCAGAGCCATAGACAAACAGGGAGGACTGTTTCCTCTGATCCTCTTGAACGAGGATATATAATTCTGAACTTTCCAAAGTAAAGAGAATGTGTACTCCTGGCTTCTGGAATCCCCCAGACCTCCTGCTCCCCTGCAATTTATTTCACAATGGAGAAGACCCCCCTGGGCTTTCCATAGTCAATGAGGCTTTGGGTCAGCAGAACAATGGTATTTCCACGTATGCCCTCAACACTCCTAGCCACACAGGTAAGCAGGGCTTGCTACTTCCTTCAGTTCTTAGATTAATAAGGATGGTCAGGTTAGCACCTGCCTTCTTCAGTTTTCCAGACAGTAAAACGGGGATAATATGGTGACCCCTCCCAGGATATTGTGAAGATTCAGTGAATTAAATGGGACCCATTGTGAATGCAGATTTCCCAGCCCACAGCAGCCCTGCCAACAAACGGGGTAGGAGTGGGGCAAACAAGTCCTCCAGGGAGTTCTGATGCTTCCCCCAGTTTTACAACAACCAGCTTCCGATGGTAAACTCCATTCGGACAGGATCTGTGTTGTTTTAATCACGGCTGAATCCCCAGTGCTGGCACAAGGCCTGGTGTATTACAGACACTCTAGTCATTTACAGGCATTCAGTAAATACTTGCAGATGACTGGATACATCCAGGCGAAAACGGGAGAGGAAGGAAACCGGGATTCAGAGAGCCTGGCACTTACATTATAGTTGCACGGCCCTTTGACTCTGTCTCACACTGATCTGTAGGAAATGCAATGCTGTCAGCTGGGGACCATGTGTCCTGTTCCATCCTCGTGCCCAGCTCATCCCAGCAGGTGCTCAGTAACACCCTGTTAAAGGCACAAAGGTCTCCCAGCTGCAAATGTAAGTTCATACCACACCTGCCAACAGGTAGGTGTCACAGACAAACCCACCCCTCTTCCTTCTGAGATGAGTAACAGGACTCTAGAGAACACCAAACCCCAGGTCCTAATACAATCTGTTTAATTGTCCATCTCTCTCGCCCAAGGGTGCACTCCACGGCAGCAGGGACTTGGCTCTGGTCCTCAGCAGTGGCAATGGAGCCTGGAGCCCAGTGGGTACTCAATATGCATCTGCTGAGTGAATGGTCAGCTCCCCGTGGGGAGGTACCTGATAAATGCCAGTGACCCTCTGGGCCACCAGCAGGCTAAAACCAGTGGTTCTCAAACTGTGTGTGGGTGGGTGGGTGGAGGGACAACAACATCTCAAGTGGAGGGACATGGTGTCAAAGCCATTCCACGTGGATTCCGGAGCCCTCCAGCCCCTGCCTCAGCCCTTTTAGCTCTGCCATGACAAGTTCATTACCCCTGCTGCACACACGCCCCGGCTGCCAACTCACTGGAGAGTCACTTCACGGCTGAAATTCCTAAGAAGGGCTTGCCTCTGATAAGACCTGGGGACAAGAATTTACTGAATTATTTACATAACAAGTGCTGGCCAAGGTGACTTGTCAACGTGGCTCACCAGGAAGAGACCTGAGCAGTTGAGGAAGGAGCAATGGTTCTGCAGGGGATGAATGAGCCTCACTCTCATTGTGGAAGCCTGAGGTACGGCAGGCACTGGGCTGAGATGTGGCATCTCAGGTGCCCACTGCATCACCACAACCTTCGGGGGTGGGCAGTCCTCCTCTTATCCCCGTTTCTCAGAGCCGAGGACAAGGAACTTGTTCAAGGTCACTTATTATACATAAAGGACAGAGCCAGGACTTGGCATCGTCCTCTGAAGACCTCGATGAAGGCCTTTTTGACCGCAGGGAACAGCGTGATGGCAAACCAATGTTTGGCGGGAACCCCACAAATGCTAACAGGTAGTGAAAAGGCCCCTTTCCCTTTGCTGCCCCTTTCTCCTCGCAGCCTCTCTCCAAATTCACAGACAGAGAGTGCTGTGATACAGAGTGAAGCTCTGAAATCAGACAGACCTAGACTTCAATTCTAACTCTGCCTCTTTCTACCTGTACGACCTTGAGGTTGTCCCTTGTTCCGAGCCTCCATTTCCCCATTTGCAAAATGCAAGAAAAACGCAAGAAGCAACAGCACTGGGCACATGGCAGGCTCTGGATAAAGACGCCTGGATATGACTATGGCGTGCCTCACCGTTATCACCAGGTGCCAGCTATTGTTCTCATTGTTAGTGATACGGAGACAGACAACGCGTGTGTAAGAAATTCCTGGAATACACAATGAAACGCTCACAGAGCCGCAGCTATCCAAGAAAAGCCACGACAGGTGCAGCATTGGAAGGCTGTCACAGGGTCACCTCATCCTAGTAGCCACCTGATGCCTGTATCCTGATACTTCACTCTCTTCCAAGTCAGGGACCAGTCGGTAGATCCTAAGGGCTGCCCCAGTGATGAACCAAACAAGTAATTGCCACTGGGTGGGGAAGAAGCCAGCGTGGGGACAGGCGGGCTGCCACCGGACCAGGCCCAGCGACAGCAGGCAGCCAGCCGGGAAAAGCCAGCAGCTGCCGCTGGCCTGGCATCCCGGCTGCCAGAGAGTGATAAATGGAGAGGGGAAGAAAAACGCCAACAAAGGTGTCCCTAATCTTGATGCAGCTTCATCGTGTCTCTGGCTGACCACTGAGTGAGAACCTAAGCCTTGGTCCTTTTCTTAGGCGGACATTTGAAACTGAACGATCCCATTTCTTCCCACCAGTGAGCTGTCA
Organism: Craseonycteris thonglongyai; assembly: GCA_004027555.1. NCBI lineage: Eukaryota > Metazoa > Chordata > Mammalia > Chiroptera > Craseonycteridae > Craseonycteris > Craseonycteris thonglongyai. The sequence goes on from PVKE010000824.1 coordinate 12,294, forward strand.
TGGGTAGAAGTACTGAGAAGGGAGCGGGGAAGGGGCGGGGGCAGGGGACCCACCGTACTTGTCCTGTTTCCCCCTCCTCTCCACTCTCTACTCCACCTCCTCTTCCCTATCCAGCATTGTTATAGAAGGTTCTATGTCCTCCCTACACAGCAACAGTGACCGTCTGTCCCCTCCTCAACCTCCCCGCTATTATTTTGGCAACAGGTTTTCTGATCAGGAGCTGGAGTCTGGAAGCCTGCTGGGGAAGGTTAAATAACAAAACGCCGCTATATCCAGTTTCTGAGTTTTCTCTCCTTTTATCTCACTCTGAAACAGGGATTCAAGGCGGCCGATGGCTTGTCAGCAGTGGCGCCAGGGCCATTTGCTGTCCCACCTGAGGGTGTGCAGCTGGTTGGCCCACTCGGGAGGAAAGTTTTCACCCGGGCTCAGCCCAGATCCAGCCGCCAGCTCTGCCTCAGTGGAAGTCCTGGGAGATGTCACCCAAGCTATGTCTCCAAAAGAAGTGGGTTTCTCTCATCCAGGGCTGCTCGCTGAGCCAGGGGCTGCAGATACAGGCCGGACAGAGCTCCTGACACTCAGCGCAGACAGCCAGCTGCCACTCAGTGGGCACCCCTCTGCACATGCCATCAAAACCTGACCAAGGCTCCCTTCGTGCAAGAGCTCTGTGGCAACATGGTGGCCACCTCCCAATGCCACTGATTCCAGCCTTGCTCTCCTTCTGTGAACCTGAGCTTGGCCTCCCAACCTTCCCAGTAACTAAGGCAACCTGATTCTCTTCTCTTCAAAAGAGCAGTGTTCCCCAGTAGCTGAGGTCCCCGGGGACTGGAGAACCAGGTCAGTTTGGCTAGGCCGAGCAGGAGGGGTGGTGACAGAGAGTAGCTGCCGTGGCTGCTAATTCCCTGGCCGTGGGGCGCATTTACCCAAGTGACTAGGAGATGACTTTGAACTTTACACACACTGCGTCCTTCAGAGTTGCTCTCCTCCACCTATCTCTGTCCTCTCCCTCCCAGAGCTCTGGTTTAGCTGGCTGTTCCCGGAAGGGTGAGTCTAAGCCCAACAGTCTCCTATGCTGCCCTGTTGATCTCACAGCTTCTCTGACCAAGCCTCCTTTGCCACCTTTCTCTCCCCACACCTGATATCCATGGCAGGTTCACCTCGTTTTAGGATTAAATGGTAACTCTCAGGCCCAACTTGCCCACAAGGTGCTCTGGAGCCCGGAAATGCTACAGCTGATATGAGTGGATTTAGGAATCTGACTACCTGGGCGCCAGTCCTGGGTGCCTCCCCTCTTGGCGACCTTGAGCAAGTTACCTAACCTTTCTAAGTCTCAGTTTCCTCATCTGAAGTTGAAGATAATAGTACTGATAGAGTTGGGAGAATTAAATGAGATAATATAAAACAGTGTGCAGCATAGAGCAGGGCTTGGCAAAACATCAATCACAGTCCACCAGTGCACCACCAAGCAATTTCGGGGTGACCACCTGAATAATAAAATCAATAGCTAGTGGACGGAGGCTCTTGGAAAAGTAGCCCTGGCCCTGAGAAAGTCTGCCCAGGCCTGATGTACAGTAAATATTCAGATGTCAGCATTTATTGTTATTTCATTCATCTATGGACTCCACAGTCTCTTATTCCTGTTATAAATAGTAATGCTTTATTACCTTATTTCTTTCTTAATAATGGGCATAAGATATTCCTGTGTATTGTTGACGCCCATGAAATGTGTGGGTCTTAAACTGACACCTTCCAGGGAGAAGAAAATCCCTCTGATAACTTGTGAAGGCCTGATCTGTACGCATTAGGGGATCATTAAGAGCAAAAGCATGGGGAACAGAGGCTTTGGGTAAATTCTTTGCAGGGCTGGTTATAACTCCCGCTTAAAAGAGCATGTTGGAATGTAAATTGGTGGAAAGTGACATTAGGCTGTCAATAACCTTAAACTCATTTTATTTATTGATTGATTTTTTAAAATTGTTTTTGACAGAGAGAGACAGAGACAGAGACAGAGACAGAGAGAAGGGGGAGGGCCCAGAACAGTCTCCACAGTTGCACATAATTGTTTTTTCCACATAGTTTCATTCCACAGGTGGACACAGGGCTGCACAGGGCAGGAACTGGGCCGGGGTCTCACCTCGGTGAGAACCGAACTGGGGCACTCCCCACTTCAGCACGTGAGTCCGCACGGGCCAGGGCCGGGATTTGATCCTCGGTCCCCAGGGCTGCAAAGTGAGCGCTCAACCCACTAAGCCATCCCAGCCTCCCCCCTTAATCCCATTTTAACTGATTATAAAAATAGTAATTCACTTGCCCTCGCTGGCGTTTCACCTGTTTGACACATAATAAATTTCTACAACACAACTCACAGATGATAGTGACATTATGAAAGAAACTTGATGGTCTGTACAGTGACAAAGGGTTTTGAAGAACAACTCAGCCACTAGCATATAATATTCCCAAACTATTACAATGGACAAGGAGAAAATGAATCTTAAAGGGAAAAGTTTTCATAAAAGAAAAAGGAAATGTGGCCTGTACTACAGACCCAGGGTTGACATTTATTTGCTGTGTGACCTTGGACAAGTCACTTGTCTCTGAGACTCAGTTCCGTCTATGAAATGAGAACAATGGATCACATGACCAGAGAGGTCCATCCTGGCTGCCAATTGCTACAGAACTAGGCAGAGACTCGGTCTCCATTGGACTCAGGTGTTTCACAGGTATTTCTAGTAAAAGCTACAAGGAATGGCATTCCCAAGTGTCTCTGGCATGCCTGGCTGAGCTAGCTGCCCTACCTGACTTAGCTTAGTTCATGCTCAGAACTGTCCTCACCTTGCCAGCTGAAGAGCATCTCCCTATTCTAGAGAAGACAAAACCAAGGCCTGTCCCATCTCCATTCCCTAAAGCCAAATTCTTTAGGCATTCAAGCAGAGGTCTTGCTTGCTTCAGCAGCTCATTCAACAGGCAGCTGCATGGTGCAGGGATGAGAAATGTGGGCTCTGGAGTCAAAGAGCCTTTATTCGCACCTCAGTTCCACAGAAGCTGAGTGGTTTCACCAAACTCCACCCCCTTGGGTCTCAGGTTCCTCGAGTAGAAAACCACCTATTCCCAGGGCTGTCAGGGGGATTAGGAGAAATCACTCAGGAGGGAAGCTCTTAACAAACCATCTAAATGCGACAATTGCTCATCACTCTGTCCTACCTAGCTGAACAGGAGGGGATACAGGTAGTGACAAGTTTATCTGTGGCAGGACTTAAGAGCCTGGGGTCCACAAGCCCCAATATTATGTGCCAAAACAGTGTTTGCACTTTTCTTCGGGAAGCATCCTTAACCGTAGTCAGATTCTCATAAGGGTCCGTGACCAGAGGAGGTTAGAATCTTTTGACTCCTGTTGACCCAACGCCCTACAATAGACATGATTTCTGAATAACAGGGCGAGCTCAAGTCCTTCCTCAAGCCATGAGGGGAGCTGTGGGGTGGGTCTCAGGTACTTAGCACACAGACCCCAAAACTGTGCCCACAGTCCCCAAGGGGTTCCTGCGATGTCTGACCACAAACCACAGAATGTGCAGGAATTAGGCTCCAGGAACCTTCTCTGGCAAGGCCAGTTTCAACAATCCGTTCTTCCTCAGAGAACAATTCATGCATTTGTTTTTGCATATCAGTAAGTTAAATACACGCAGGATGCAGGCTCTTTGCAGAAGCTTCCAGAAGAGCTGAAGCTTCCAGAAGCACCAGGTGTTATTCCCCTAGGAAACACCTCTCCATGGGGCTGCACCTGATGCCCCAGGGACCATCACCTTCCCAGATGGTCCTAGCCTCAGGAAAAGCCAGCCCCTGGTGCTGCGGGAGCCTTTGGCCCAGTGGGCAGGACCCAAGCTGTCCACTGGACCCTCTCCGGTTGTTGGGACAACCATCCTCAGGAATTCTGGCCTCCCAGTCTTCCCCTGGGTGAGAAGGGGAGAGAGCTGGCAAGGCCAGCTGCCTGGCTGCTCTTCCAACCCCCTGGGGGAAAGGGAAAGCTGAAAACTGAATTCCCTACCCCCAGGAGCCTCCAGGCCGGACAGCACACAAAACAGCTCAGCCCCACAGGGAGGAATGTGCCAAGACATTCTTCAGGGTTGGTAACCCGAGACGCTATTTTGTTCTCGGTGGCTAAGAAATCACTCTTCTGACTGAAGGACCATTTGACTGACTTCTTTTAAATTCAGGAGAATGGGCAGGCAGATCTCCTTGATTCAGGTAAGGAAAAAGACAAAAGCAAGCCCACAAACACACACACACTTTTATGGAGAACCTTTTAATCTGATTGTGTTCGTTTGTTTCAGAGCACTAACCAGTCACTGAGAGGTAGCTACCTCAGGATTTATCTCCCCGCCTCCACCACCCTAAAGAAACCTGGCTCTTTCTGGTTTTGTTAAAGGCTTTCCTCCTCCATACAGTAGCACCTCACCCTCCCGCCTACCCACCTCTCAAATTCTGCCAAGGAGCCAGGAGGGGTAAAGAGAGGGCTAGGAGTCTGCACTCGCTTCTGAGAGCTGGCAGCGTTCTTCGGGGCCATGTAATCCATGCTCTTCCCCCACCAGGAAGCACTGACACCTCAGAGAGCTCAAAGCCATTTGCCTGAGGCCACACAGGCAGGACTAGAAGGCAGAAGTCCCCACCAAGGTGTGCAGGAGGGAAATGCCAGAGGGCCACAGGGGGATGCCCTCTGCTCAGCTCCTTCCCCCAAACTCGAAAGTTGGCCCACCACAACACTGTCCCCCGCATAGCACTCAGAACCCCTCGGAGCCCCATGCTCAGGGGCCCCACAGCAGCCTTGCAGGTGAGATGACCAGGAAGTACAAAGCGCCAATGACTTGCAAGGTGAAGAAGTGAGCAGCCCCATTAAGCACAGCTATGGACTTGATCCCTCCCCAGAGCTTGCCAATCTTCCTCAAAACAAAGGTGCGTGGGTCCATTGCTGGGCTGTGAACAGGCCCTGGTACGGGTCTGAGATATAATGGCACTGGGTGGTCTTATTTCCCTTCACTGTATTTTTAAGGACCCTTTCTATTTATAGCAATGGATATTACTTGCTTTCCATTTGTGACAGAGGTTACAATTTCTGAACTGAGCTGATCTAAAATCAAGGACGAAGTAAGCAATAGCACAGGTGGAAGTGGCAAAAAGTAACAAAGGTGATCCACATAATGCTAGACCTTGGGTTAAGTCAGTTTCCCATGGAAGCTATCCTGCTTGCGCTCTTCCAAGGGTAAAGAGTTGTAACTGTTTGAGAAGCTTTCTCCAGCTGTATGATCCTCTCATGGTCCCAGAAAAGTCCGTAGGTGCATGGTCCAGGGTGCCTTAGCAGAGCTAGTTGTGAGGCTGCCCACCCTCAACATCCAACCGCTGCTAACAGCACATGTGTAAAGAGGCTGGGACCTAAACTGGGGGAGGACACAGAAGCTTGAACTTGTGTCTGTTCAAGGGGTTGCCCAGTTCACCAACACAGTAACAGAGTCCCTGGGTCAACTGACCCTGAGGTGGGTGGGGAAGGAGAGTGAGCCAGAACATGTTTGGAGGTTAGAACTTGGGAGCTGGTAAAGAACTTCACAGTTGGTAAAGAACTTGGCATATGGCAGAATAATGGATCAAAACGAGCAAATTATACCTCTGGGCCTCAAATTTTCTATTGTTTGAAAACGGGAGTCAGACTCTGATCTTCTATGTCCTTTCCAACTTCTAAGAGTTCTACTTCCAAGCAAGCCATGAGTCTCACAAATAGGGAAACTGAGGCTCCGAGGTCAAGAAAACTTGCCCAAGGGTGGCTTTCTAGCATTAAAAATTTCTCATCAAGGTACTAAGCATAGAGTAACCCAGGAAATGTTGAGTGAAGGAACTTAAGTGCGCACAGAAACTGCTGGGAATCTCAGCTCACACCTTTCTGTGTTTTCTCCTTGCTACACACCCACCCTGGACTTCTGGGGCCTCCATCCCAACTCTGCAACGTGAAGGGTCCAAAAACTTCATCTCCATTGCTTTACAGGCACCTGACACTCAAGGTCACAGTGACCAGGTGAAAAGTCCACATTCCTACCGCACTCTGACCATAGATCGAATCAGCAAAGGACAACAAAACTATCCCAGAAGGTGGTTCTACCCCCACCCCCAACACAGACACGGGGAGGGAGTACGTGTGTGCAAAGAAATCCCAAGCATTGGAAACCTGGAGAAAGTCTGGAAGCTAAGAGCCACCCCAGCCATCTCAGACTCCACCTGCCTCAGCAAAAAGAAAAAACAAATCCCCATAGTACTGCCGGCGTGGTGGCCACCAAGGTCAGGACGCGCTGCTGCAGAGCTGAGGAGCCCCGTCCCCAGAGGAGGAAAGGAAGGAGGAAGAGGCAATGGGCTGGGCTTTGCCAGAGGCCTTTCAACCCCTATCTACATCCTAACAGCTTCCAAGTTGCTGTGAGATGCCCGGAGAACCAGTCTCCCGGTCAGCCCTCCCCTGCTCCTTCTTCTCCTTCCCACTCCTGCCTCTAGCCCCCCTGGCGGTTCCGATACTGTTCTCAGAACCTCAGAGTCACCTGTCAAAAATCACTCCAGGCTGCCTTCCCCTCCGCCTAGTGTCCTTTCCTTCAGCAGCCTCCCATTGGATCCTGGGGCCCTGCCATCCCCTCCAAACCAGATGCATCCCCATCCCCTCTGCTGCCCCCCTGCCCCCGCCCCGCGCTGGGGAAAGCCTCCCCGGGAAGCCCCGGCATCACTCGGCTAGGTGGCTCCCGCCGCCCCGGCCCACTTCTCTTCCTAGAGGGGGCGGGGCTAGAGCTTAAGGTCAAAACTCTGGGCAGGTGCCGGCCGGGGCCTAAGTCCTGCATTTAGGGAGAACAGAGGGGGGCAGCCTGGGACAACTCATGGGCCGCCCCCTCCTCCCGGCAGCCCTCAAGGGCAGGAGTAGCCTTCCAGAAGGGGGCGGAGGAATCACACGGATGAAGGCTTAAGCGGCTGGAAGAGCTCCCGTCGCCTCCTGCCCAGTCCCGGATAGTGGTCCCCGAACAGAAAGGCGCCCGGGTGGGGAGCTGGAGGGGGGGGGTCTCCCGGAGTCCTACCTGTCCCGCGGGTCGATCCAGCTGGTGGTGCGGCTCGTGTGGTCTATGTAGTAGACCTTGCCGTCGAAGTCGCGCGCCTCCTCCCAGCCCTCCGGCAGGGGCAGCTCCGGCCGGGGCATCTTCCCAAGGGCGGTCCGCGCTCCCCCATGCAGCTCCCGGCAGCCACGGGGGCTCCCGGCTCAGTGGCTGCGGCCGGCGGCACCCAGCCCGGGCGGCAGCCGAGGCACCATCACAGAATGGGGGGTTGGGGGCGCGCAAGGATGGGGGGGCCCTACTGAGGGCCGGCCGGGGTGGCGCGCCTGCCCATGCGGCCCGGCGGCCCCGCAGCCCCAGCCCGCCGCCGGCCTCTCACGCTGCCATGTGCGCCCGGGTGCGCGCCGGGCGGCGGGACAGGGCGAGCCGAGCGCAGCTGCCGCCTGCCGTCCCTCCGCCGCGCCGCGCGCTGCGCTCTGCACGCCGCCGGCCGCCGGCCCTCCGCTCCGCCGCTGTGCGCTCGCTCGGTGTGCGACTTCTGCCTCCGCCAGGTGCGGCTGGGGCGGCGCAGGTAACCGCGCTGCCCCGGAAACGGGAGGCGGAGCGCCGGGCGCCTGGGTTTCCAGGTCTCCTCCCCACGCCCAGGGCCGCGCGGGCGGGTCCTCGGGCCCGAGACGCGCCCCCTCGTGGGACAGGCCGGACCGCCGGCCGCCCGCCCCTGCGCTGCCCTTCGGGGCCAAGGGAGACCGCCCCTTACCTGCGTCCTGGACCCGGACTGGAGCCCCAGGAAGCTAAAGCAAGGCCCGCTCTGCCTCTGCTCCCCAGTACTCCCGGCTATCTCACCCCTAGTGTCCAGACTCTTGGCAGAGGTGGCCCAGATCTTACAACTCGCGCTTCTCTGTTACGTACAATCAGGAGTCAGGCAAGACGTGGTTAAGTAGAAACATTCTTGTAAATCGGGGAACATACGTTTTCCAGGATCTCTGATCCCTTCCCCCAACACACGCACCATCTGCCTCCCTCTTATTCCAGTTTCCCCATCCCCACCCCCGTATTTGCAAATGCTCTGGCTCTCTGCATCCATAAAATTAGGAGCGCTATCTGCGAAGCCCCTCCCTGCAGAGGACTTCCAGAGGATGTCAGGATGAGCACTTTGTGAAAAGGGATGATAGTAAGCTAAACTGAGGACTTCACCTGTCCCGGGCTGGGGGCTAGCTGCGACGCATGCGTTCGCTCCTGCTACACCTGGAGGTGTGCATGTCATAGGTTTGGGGGGAGGAGGTTACGAAAAAAAGTAAAGACAGCAAAGCAAATTTCCATCTTGAAGAAAATGTGAAGAAATTTAAAAACCAGACACAACCGTCAGGAGAAATGAAGACTGTGTAATAAAATACAAAAAAAGAAGGTAGCACGACCAAGTTGATGATTAACTGACTGTGTTTCCTGAGTGTGTGTTTAGCCTCCCCACTGCCCCCATGTGTCAGGAAGCTGGATGAGAGGAATGAAGCTAAGGGCGCGTGTATCCTCTTGGCTGAGCCCCACAGTCTCCCTGAGGAGCCAGCGTCCTGTGCTGTGTGGGCCCAGGTGTGCTAAGCAAGGGCGGGGACCCCATGTTTGTGCTCCCACTTCTCACTGGAGAAGACCCGCTATGGCAGCTCCTCACCTCCAAATGCCTTCCCCAAATCAATGATGTCCCTGAGGTCAGACCTCCGGGCTCAGTGTTTGGCCTTTTCTCCCCTCCTTCATTCCATAGATGCCATACACAAAAGTCCAGAAATGTGAGCCTCAAACTGGCCACCAACACCCAAAAGTAGGAGTTCCCCATCTTTTCATTCCCAGGGCCTTCCCCGCTTCCTCTGCCAAGCCTTCACGAGGTAAACACCTCCCACTGTTGAGGAGGGCAGTAGCTCAAAAGTGCAGCCAGCATGGTGCTCGGGGCTTCACACACATGATCTCAATTCTCACAAGAACCTTCTGGAATAGGGAATACTACTTCTCATACCCATTTCACTGATGAGAAAACGGAGGCTCCAAGATGCTGTATAGCTGGCCAGGGACACTGAGCTAATAAGTGGTCCCAGGTCTGTCCAGCTCCAGCGCTGGTCCTCCCAAACACTGACCTAGACTTTCTTTTTTGTTTTAATTATAGCAGGTCCTCGAATGATGTCATTTTGCTCTGGAATCAATCTGTTTGGGTCCCAGATCCACCTTATTTTCTAGCCCTTGGACCTTGAGTAACTTGCTTACCCCAAGGCTCAGTCGTAGGTCTGGGAAACACTGTGATAAAACAGACTCAGTAGACTTGTCGCAAGGGCTAAGTAGGAGATGAGAACTACTCGTAGAGAGGGCTTGGCCCTCAGCAGCCAGCCATCGGCCCAGGGCCCTCACTGTGTGTGGAACATTCAGAGCATCAGTGCCCGGCAGCAAACACACTCCTATGGAATGTGCACTCTGAAGCAGGTTCTGTTCCCAGCACAAGCCCATGTCGTTCCCTTCCTGACAATTGTCTGTGGTTACTTGTGATCATCCCAATTACTGACTTTGTCTTGTTTTGCAACCAAGCCTCCTCTCTAGTTGGTGTTAGTTGTGAAGGGAAAACACTCTCTAAACAGCCAAATACAACTTTCTTTTTTAGCCCAGGTGCCCAAGACCTGGCATTTTCCAAATGGCTTGGTCCTTGGGACCTTTAGACCTCAGCTTACGGAGCAGGAAAGTGAGACCAAAGCAGGAAATGATTCCTTAAAGCTTCGGTCTGTTTGTCTACCCTTCTTACCTTCATTCCCCGCCACACACACACCCTCCCCCAAACAAAAGAGTCCCAGGTTATCTTCCAGAAGCTGCAAGCAGGGTGAGGTAATAAAACAGATGACTGCCTGCCCCATGTGATGGATGGAGGGTGAATCATCCCCAGGCATCCTTTAAGGCTGAGGACAAATGAAAGGGAGGCAAGGTAAAACCGGCTGAGCCACGTGATCGACTTGGACATTCCTCTACAGGTGACTGAACTGCAGCCATCCGATCTGAAGGCAGGGCTTCCTCCTGGGGCTGCCTCTGGCTGCCCGTGAGTGGACTTGGGAGGAGCTGGGCGTGGCCAGCGTGGGGCCCAGCAAAAGTGACCACGAGCCGAGCCTTTCTTCATTTGCTTTCACATCCAGTTAGCCCAGTGGTGACACCTGTGCCTGGAACACATTGTCTTATTACTTTAAAAGATGCCCACTGAAATCCTTTTCCCCGCTGCAACAACCAAGACAGGCCGGGTTCCACACATGTGATAGAGAATTTCAGAGCATCAGGGTAACAGATTTTACAAAGACGAGGAGGAGAGATTAAGCTTAGAAAAAAGAGCGGTGTGTGTGTGTGTGTGTGTGTGTGTGTGTGTGTGTGTGTGCGCGCGCGCGTGCATGTGTGGAATATGTCAGCAGTAGTTTCCTGTGAGAGTCTGCATTCTTCAAGGAAGTGGAGGCTGTGGACAGCTCTGCTGAGAATTTTCTCCCAACTCTGTGGCTGTATCTCCCTGCCTCACACACATGCCAGTGAATGTACGCAGGAACGTTTCTACGATTGAGCCAGTAACGTCCCCCTTCTTCAGTCATGCACTAGTTGAAGTTCATAATTGGATCCGTGGATTGCTTTTTGTTTGTTTTTTCAACAATGGGAAAACATGTCCTAAGCCAGGGAAAATTAGGGTGGAAGAAGCCTTGCCAATATGAGATATGAGGCAGAAGAGTTGGCTTCTTATTTATCTCTGGGTCCTCGGCGCTTGAAAATAAATCAAAATAAGCCTAGCATTGCTTTCTTGTTTTACAAACGGGGAGGTGGAGTTTCTATGAGTGACACATTGCCCTGGTTCTTATCAGTCCCATTTTACAGGTGTGCAACCTAGACTCAGGCACTATGGCCACGTTGTAAACAACAGAGCCAGGATCCCAGCTGAGCTCCTAGTGGGTTTTACTTTTGAAGTCACAGCAGTGTGGGCTCCACCATGTCAATGAAGGAGGAACTTCAGGGCACTAACAGTCTGGTTGGATGTGGGTGGAAGAGCAGCCAGGAGACTAGTCTTGAACTTGGGCTTCCATTTGGATGGCATACCCACCTGGAGTGGCTGGAGGTGGGAGGAGGCATAGCTGAGGTCATGGCTGTTTCTTCAAGGAGACGTCAGAGTTCAAGAGCATGTTCTGAATTCTAAGCTGAAGACAGATGAACCTGAGCTTTGACCTTCACCGTTGGTAGCTGTCAGCAAGACCTGCCTGGGGGCTCGCTAGCTGTCAGGAGATTTAATAGGCTGAGCTGTCTCCATGGAGGAGGGGCACTTGCCTCCCCTGCTGCCTGCGTCCCCTTCTCTCTCCCGCCTTTTCCTTTTCCTGGCTGGTTCAATTCACTAAATGAGCTGGACTTCCCCTGCATAGGAGGCAATCCTGGGGCTGGCAGGAGAGGTTTCCACTCTCCCATCCAAGAGTCCTCTGGGCACGGAAGAGTGGGATCCATTGTGTCTTTCACCAACGAGGAAATGAATTGTGCCCTGAAGGAGGACGTGGAGATGAAATCTCAGTTTCAAGGGTGGGTGCGTGGAGAGGTGAAAGAGAGTGAGCAGAGGGAGGGAGTTCCAGCAGAGCTCGGCTTTCCTGCACACCCACTCAAGAGCACACAGGACCCCCCAGTGGGAATGGGGGTGGGGTGCAGTAACCAGCAGGCTGGCTTGACAGAAGCCTGTCTCCGGGTATTTATAGAGCTTTATAAAGCTTGTATCGCCATGGTACCCAGGCTCTTAAATTAAACTCCAGCCCAACTGCGTAGAGACTGGTGGAGTGAAATGCTCTTCACCTGACCACTGCTCCCGGTTTGACGTCTCATTCTCAGAATTTTAGATGAGGTGCCTGAGTGAATTTTACAAGATGTGAGCAAGAAAGGTGCAGGGCGAGCACTTCAAACCAGATAAGCTGTCTCAACAGGGTGGCTGGGTGGAGTCGTCAAAACTACATGGGCAGAAAAAAAAGGTGGACGCGAATCTTGGCTCTGCATCTTGGTGTGTGTGTGAGTTTGGACACAAGACTGTACCTCCCTGAGCCTGTTTCCTCGTCTGTCAAACAAAACAAGACCTGTTTCACCACTTGTGACAATTAAATAAGAGGGTGTAAATGAGATGCTGGCGCGGCTCCTGAACACAGGTGCTCTTTTAAAGGCGGGGCCCCTTCCCTTCTCAGTTCTTCATTCATTTATTCAACAAGATTCTTGCCTGTCAACTGTGTACCAGACCATGGGTCAAGGGCTAGGACACTGGGATGTTTCTGGTCTCAAGGGGCTTACAGTTTAGTAGAGAAGATATACAGCACACAAGCCAAACAAATGCAGAAATAACGGCCCGTTATGGTCAATCACAGGAAGGAAACAAATTGAGTGCTAGGACAACATGGCACAGGCTGGGAATTGGTAGAAAATCTACTTTCGAGCTCGAGAAGAAGGCCTTTCAGAGGCAGTGACATTAAAGCAGAAACCCGAAGTTGCCAGTCATAGGAAAAGGCGAAACCCGGCATCGCAGGCTGAGGGAGCGGCAGGTAGAAAGGCCCTGAAGCTCCAGCGTGTGCACCGGACCCTAAGAGCCCTGTTTCTGTTCCACTGAAAAACCACGGGAGGTTGTTTCCATGGGGGAAGCCAAGCCAGGAGGTGGTCACCCTAAAACCTTGCGAAGTTCTCTGATCCCAAACCCAAGGTTTCCTGCACTGTCATTGATCCAGGATGAACAGTCACCAATGTCACTCCAGTACATTTCATAACATAAATGAAAGATTATACACTGTGCTTTCAAAAAAGTTTCATTACGTGTCTTGGCATGGATTTCTTAGGTTGATCTTATTTGGGGTTCACTCAGCTTCTTCAGTGTGTAGTTTGATGATTCTGTGAAAGGGAGGAAGTTGTCAGCCATTATTTCTGAGACCTTCCTGAGTCCCACCTTCTTTCTCCTCTATGACCCGGGACTCCTGTCTTTTACGATAGTGCCTCCGGTCCCAGGGGCTCTGCTCCTTTTTTTCTTTCTATTTTCTCTGTTGTTTAGATGAGGTCATTTCTATTGTTCCTTGTCATACCTCATGGATACTTTCCTCTGCCCCCTCCATTCTGCTCTTGGACCCATTCCAGTTGTTATATTTTTCAGTTCTAATATTTCTATTTGGTTCTCCCTTATGTCATTTATGTCTTCGTGGAGGCTTTCTGTTTTTCTCATTTGTGTCAAGTGTGTTGATGATTGCTTATTGGAGCATTTTTATCATGGCTACTTTAAAATCATTGACTCATGCTAGCATCTGTCATTTGTGTGCTGGCATCTATCAATCGTCTTTTTTCCCATATGGTTTGAGGTCTTCCTGGTTCTTGGTATGACGAATGACTTTTGACTGAAACCCAGCTTTTTAAATACTATATTCTGAGACTCAGGACCTTATATAAACTGGTTTTAGCTGGTGTTCTCTGATACCAGCACGAGGACAGCACCTCGTTACTTCCAGGAGGAGGTAGAAGTCTCAGTTCCCAGTTGGTCTTACTGCCACTTGGGGGCAGGGGGATCCCCATTGTCCTTCTCTGATATCATTGCAGGAGTGTTGAGGCAACTGCTCCTGAGGGTTCAAGTCTAGGCCCCTACCACTGGCATGGGTGAAAGTGGGGCCACAGATTTTTTTTCTGTGGTATTTAGCTAGACTAGGTGGTCATTGGCTAACAGTTTTCTATTTGCTTGTCTGCCCCTTTCCCAGTCCTTAGATTAGAGAGAGCAAGCTTTTTAGACAATTTTTTTTATTTTTTGGTCTGGACCCATGATGTTCCTGAGTTTTCAGTTTCTCCAGCACTTGATCTGGAATGTGTGAGGCACAAAGAGAATCCAGGGAACTCCAACTCATCACTATGTCATCTCTCAGGTCCCGAGGTCCCTAGCCAACTGCCTCCTTTTCTGCACTTTCAGAGTCTTCTTAGGTTTATTTTATTTATAATGTCCCAAGTTCTTGGTTTTACTTACTGGGAGGAACCAGGGAAATGTGCAAAAGGGTGAATTCAATGTGCAAAAGGGCGAATTCAATTTGCAAAAAAGGGCAAATTCAATGTGCAAAAGGGCGAATTCAATGTGCAAAAGGGCGAATTCAATTTGCCAAAAGGGCGAATTCAAATTGCAAAAGGGCAAATTCAATTTGAAAAAGGGCGAATTCAAATTGCAAAAGGGTGAAGTCAATGTGCAAAAGGGCGAATTCAATTTGCAAAAGGGTAAATTTAATGTGCACAACCTGTATTTTTCTCTCTCTGTTTTGTTTTGTGTTGTTTTTTGTCCCCAACTGGACCTTAGACCCCATGAGGGCAGGTGGTTTTCTTCCTTTGTTGGTTTCTTTTATTTCTTCCGCATTACCCATACCTAACACAGGCCCAGCACAGACGGAAACGGACTTGTGTTAGAGGACAGGGGGAGTACCCTGAGCCGGGCCTCAGACTCCCTGACACCACCTTTTTAAAACCACTTTTCTTCCTTGTGGAGAGCAGATGGTCTTAATCTGTTGGAATAATTAGGAGCCCATCTGCCCCTCTAAGAAATAATTTGCCCATCTGTGGTGAGGAATGAGAATTAGGCAGCATCCAAGGGGCTTTTACGGAAGTGTATTTGCTCTTAGTTTGAGTATAAAGGGTCATTCTCAAAGTCTTTATTTGAGAACTCTATATCTTCCATTACAGACCAAAACCCAATGTGTGATCCATGAACGTATCCTGGATTACTTTTCTATAAAGCTACAGAAATATTCTTGGGAAAACTGGGGAACTGTGACAATAGAATACACTGCAGACAGAACTGTGTCATTGTTAAGCTTCTTGGGGAAGAGAGTGGCATTGTAGTTATGCCGGAGGTGAGTCCTGTTCTCAGAAGGTTTCAGCTGAAGCATTCAGCAGTGAAGTGTCATGATGTCTACGCTGTACTTGCTAATTGTTCAGTAGCCATTGGAGCATGGCAGAGGCAGGGACAGAGACAATGCAAACATGGCCAAAATGTTAACACTTGGTAAATAAAAATAAAACAATATTGTGTTTTATATTTTAGTCAGTGCTCACCATCTCATTTGGCGTAGTGTCTGTCATGGAACACACCTTAATAAATGCTGGTGGAACTGTAAAAACCAGTGTCTACAGACGTGCATTGCGTAAAATGATGTATTGACTTCCTGTCTGTAAATTTCTGATATTGGGCTTTGAGCAGCTTCATAACCAAGAAGCAAACAGCCTGCTCCCTCTGGGTGAGCCATACAGCTTGAGTTCCACCTGTATGTCATCTAGCTTAATGTTTTATAGTGAAATCACAGAATACAAACTAAAAGAGAGGAGATATGTACCCACTAGATTCCAAAGAAGGGGAGAAAATCTGGGCTTGCATGTCACCATGTGTCCCAAATTTCTGTCCTGATCCCGAAATGAAGAAGGTGGCAACGCTCTGGTTCTTCCTGGACAGCTCCTTGGAGGTCCCCACAGGTCCCCCGTGGCAGGTGGCGGGTAGCCCCTCTGATGCCCACCCCACTGTGCAGTTTAAGGACCAACGTGGCCTGGAAGGCTGAAGGGATTGGGGAGTACATGGAGTCCCTTCCCTGGTCTCTGTTTCCTGTTGCCCGAGGCGGGACTTAGCATGTCCAGAGCTCATTCTGTCCTCAAACCCTGGGCACTCAGACCTGCCTGACACCCAAGGCCAGGAGGCAGAGTGGCTGCGGTGACATAACCACCCCCACCCCTGGGAATACAGAAGACTCCACCCACATGTGAGACCTTGCAACCTAGTGCTTGCTAAAGTTCTAGATTAATCTAAAGGGAGGTTGCTATTACTGCTATTTTGAGGGTACAAGGACCAGGAGACCACGCCCTTCTACAAGTGCTCATGCTTAGCTCCCAAGTCTCAGAAGCGAAACTCATTTCCAGTTAGCAGGTTAACAAGTAACATGGTTGCCCCCTCCCCCCTGGGAGGGGGGCAAGGTTCATGGTTGTGCTATCAGTGAGCGCCTAGACCTGGCAGGGGACTTCTCCGAGGAGGTGGGAGGCCAATTCTGCCTCCTGTTGGAGTCACCAGCAGGGACATAGCCCACTGCCTGGAGTTTGCACAACAGAGCTAGCCCATCAGTGGGGGTGGGGCGGGGGCGGGGGGGGGGACAGAAACTCCCTCCTTCTAGGTTGGGGGGAAGCATCCCCTGAAGTGTGAGTGGGGCTCATGTCACAAATGGAGTCAGCAGGAGGGCAAACAGCAAGTCCAGCAAAGCTTCAAGGCTCGAGTAGACAACTGCACTCTGAACCCTGGAGGGTTGGTTACTCGGCGGGCGTGACCCGGGCCCGGGGCCAGATTTCTCTGCATCCCCTCTTGCACTGAACGTGAGCTGGGCTGAGGGCTTCCTGTCTCACCCAGGACCAGGGACCTGGAATGTGGGCTGTGTGTTCGGGAGGTGAGCCTGGAGCCTGCAGGTAGGGAGGGCGTGTGCCTCTACTTGCTCAGATTGTCATGTAGCCAACAGAGCAGGTGGCTGTTAGTGCAGCCGCGCTGTGTGTTGCCACATCCAGCAAGCAGGTGACATTCTTTTGTCTCCATCCCCTCACTGTGCCCTTCAGCAGGGATCATGGCCTGAAAACAGCAGCTCACCCCCACCCCCCGCCACCCCACGCACCTCATCAGGGTTCTCCCCGAGTCCCTCACTTCACACATATGTCACTGAACACTCTTTCCTGAGCAAGCACCAGCAGGACCCCAGCCACATACACCGCCAACCCCCTGCCGCCGGGGCGAGGCCTCCTGAGCAGTGGGCCCTGCACCCCACTCTCCAGCCTCCATGGCCCTGTGCACCTCCCTCTCTAAAGGGAGCAGGGTTGGGTGTTTCAGGTTGAGCTTCCGCAAAGACTGGGCGTTTCTTCGAGATTATGTCAGAACCACGCCTGGGAGGCTGGGCAGGTCTGGGCAGAGGAAGGCCTGCGGGTCACTTCAGGTGTCACTCACCACCGCCAGCAGCCAGGCCTCTGTGCCCCTGTATCTAAAGGGCCAGTCCCTGGATGGGGGCTCCCCTGGGAGCTGCCTGACCTTGTCAGAGACGCTGTGAAGTGTCTGCAGGTGGCATTTCTGGCTCCAGGAGGGGTGGTGAGTGCCTGTGTCCTGAAGAGAGGGGTGGGCGCCCATTGCAGGGCGTGGTCCCCCACACCCCAACAATCTGCAAGAATGTACAAATGTTCTCTTGCTGCTTCTACCCCAATATTAAAAATATATATATTTTTTCAATGGTGCCAGGCCTGAGTTCTTGAGTTTGGTGTCAGATTGTGCATCTCCTTGAAGTGAACAGAGAAACCTTTGAACCCACAGACATCCTCTTCTCCTCCTGATGGTGCTCCTGACCCTGTGACATTAGCCTTGGGATGCCCAGGCCACCTCAGGTGCTCTAAGAACCAAGATGCAGCCACGCAGGGGAGCTCCCGGCAGCGACGGGAAGAAGGAACGTTCCCAAGCAGCCCTGGATGGCTCTCTGGTTGGGGGTGATGGACATCAACTCACGCTGCCTAGAAATGCTGTATGCCCCATGGCTGCTGCCCCGGCCCTGCCCGGAGAACACCATTTGGGCATCATCCATCTCTACCGAGAGGCCCCAAGTCCCAGGCGAAGGCCCTTGAGGGGTCCCCAGAGTCCTCTTGTGTGCATCGCTCTGCCACCCCTCACTGGTGCACAAGGTAGCTGTGACTCACTGCACTGAGCCTGCAGCTGCTCCATCCCAGGGGGGCTGAGTTCTCCTGCCTCCCTGTGGACTGCAGAGCTCCTCAGGGTGGCTCCAGCAACAGCGGGGGACAGCAATCCATTCTCTCTTCCCCCGCTTGGCTCACGGCCTCAGCTCCTGGGTGGTGGAGCCCAGAAGAGAATCAGGGTAGGCACCCAGTCCTCAGTTCAGGAACCCCTGGCTCGGGAGTGTCTCTTGGATGAACATGGGGGAGTCCAGATAAAGGTCTCCTGAGGCAGAATTAGCCAGCCTAATCTGAGGACAGGGTTTCTCCCTTCATAAGGCTGGGGTCTGGGAGAAAGGAGGGAGGAGGGGATGGGAAGAGAGAGCGCTAGAACAATGGCTCTCAACTGAGGGCCGTTTTCCCTCCCCATAAGGCATCTGGCAACATCTGGAGACATTTTAGGACTCACAGCTGCTGGCATCTAGTGGGTAGACACTGGGGGTGCTGCTGAACACCCTGCAATGCACAGCGCAGCCCCCACCACAGAGACACCTGACCCCGGGTGTCCATAGTGCACAGAATGAGGTGCCCTGTCCCAGCACACAGGCTGCGCTGGTGGGCAGAACCTCTGCTTACAGTATAGGGAGTCCTGCTCCCCCATGTGTGGAGGGAGGGGAGGAACGAGGACCCTGAGTGAAGGAGAAGGGGGCATCCAGCCCCTCAACCCCCGGCTTTGCCCAGGGGCAGGTTCTCCAAGCTGGGGTTGGAACAAGGCTTCCTGCCTTCCCAGAGAAAGGGAAAGGCCCCTGGTGGCCTGGGGGGTGGAGCAAGAACCTCAGAGGGAAGCCCAAGGGCCTGGCTGCCTTTTTGGCCACTAGGGGTCAGTCTGGACCTTCCCAATGCTTACATGTTTCTAGGTCCAAGTCCTTCCTCCCAAATCCCCATCAAAGCGAAACCCATTTCTTTTCCACCCTGCCCTGGCCTCCCCTCACACTGGGCCCAGCGCTCTTCCCTGTTGCATTACTATTATTTATTTGCTCATCAGGGTCCCCAGATGGCTGTGTGTCACTCCCACTTAGACCCCCAGCACAGGGCTCTGTCTACGGAACACTTTGCCTACCAGCATGGTTTGTGGACAGAATGGTCGAATGCACGATTTCGGTGCATAGCGTATCAGTACCAAACATGTCTTTGGGCGGTTATCTTCCCTGGGGGGCCACCCCTTCCTTTCTTTATGGGCCTGGAAGGTCTAGTGGGATATGGGCCAACTTGAAGTTCTCGTGTGAGCTGAAGGGAGGGTCTCTCTGCTGTTTCCATGGGTACCATGAGGAAGTGGGTGTGGGCTGCTGTCAATCACCTTTCTCTCCCCTGGAGGAGGTCTAGCTGGGAGTAAAGCCGTACCACACGGGATGCGGAACTGCAGGCATTTCTGAGCCCTTGGATCCAACCAGGTCTGAAGTCAGCCATGCCTTAGGACTGTCCCGTTTCCGCTTTGAGTTGGTGTTCTGTCACTTACCATCTGAAGTCTCCTGATCCTGTATTGTCATGCCACCTGGGGAAAGAGCCACCCTGTGTTCAGCTTCCTCTCCGCTCCAGCCTCCTACAGGACAGACGTTCCTGTGGTTGGCTTACAATGGGGTTGACTCCTGGCCAGAGGCTGTTGCCTATTTAGAGCAAAATCTGCATGTATTTGGCTGTGATAACACTATGATAGGGGTTGCTGAGGGAGTGGCCCAATGGAAATCGGGATATTAGACCAATACCAGGAGAGGAATGAACGGCCACCTAAGAGGGGCCTGCTCTGTTGTGACTTCACTTGGTCATTTCCCCTTTCTAAGCCTCAGTTTCTCATCTGCTCCTGACTGTCTCACTGGGTGGATGCGAAGTTCAAGAAACGTCCGTTCACTTGGGTCAAGGGTTTTATGAATGCATGGCCATAAAGAGATCACTTTCCCTGCCACTGAATTGGCTCTCCCAGCGGACTCTGCTTCTCAGCCTTTAGCTACCTAACACCTTCCCTGCAACAGCCTAGGGTACCTAAGCCAAGTTCAGACAGATTTTATGGCAAAGGCTGCCACCTTGTGGCCAAGTGCAAACCTACCATTTACTAAGAGGATGCAATGGATTGGGAACAGGGGCTTGGGGAAGAGGCGGAAGAAGTGGGTGGCTGGGAAGAGACCCCAGCTGGAGCAGCCTTACTTTGAAAGGGATGCCTCACAGCCAAAGTGCCAGTTCAGGGCATTGGAGGGAGGGTCCGGGTTGTCCAGCTGTCTCAGGCTGGAAGATGTGGCTCGGATGTGGGCACGGTGGTATCAGAACTTTCCTGGATGGACGCCTGAAGGTAAGTCTTGGTTAGGTTTCTCTGTCTCCCGAGGTGTTCATCCCCTCTCCTGGGTGGGGTGGGGTACGGGAGATGTGATGCTGGGGAGAGGCTCCCAGGTCCTGCTGTGGGCTGAGAGGGCCCCCCAGGGGCTTCTTACCCGAGGTCAACTTTCTGTCTGGCTTGGCCCCACTGGCCAAGACACAACACAGTGGTCCATCCCCTGGTCTAATAGCTCCCACCAAAACAGGATACAAGCTGGAGGCAAGCTCTCAACAAACTGTTGCTGAGTGAATGAAAAGTGAAGATTACATGACAGTGTTGTGATCAGAGCACTTAGCCCTGTACGTGGTGTGTCGTTAGGCATCTACGAATATTAGCTGTTAATGAGGTTATTCTAACTGTAGGCTCTGGTGAGAAAAAAATTCACCCGAATCCCAAGTGCTCTCCTTATGTGGGTGGCCCTAAGCATGTACATTTTAGGAGTAAACAGATGTAGTCCGGAAGAAAATACACACACACACTTAATTACACACAACCACAGAAAAACCTCCCATCTTCTACTGCTGCCCTCAGCTTCCTGCCACCACCTCCCAGACCTAGGAGGTAGCTGCCTGTCCCAGGAGGGCTGTAGGGTCCCATCCACGCATGGGTGACCCCTGAGGTCCTCACCGCCCACTGGTCCCAGACAGACTCTCCTTGCTTCCTCTGCTCTCAAGGGTGGAGGTTCAGGTGTAGACAGAGGTCTCACGAGAACGTAGAGCAGTTTGGGGCACACTGAGGTACCTCCAGCTAGAGCTCCTCGAAAAGTTCAAAAGACCAGCCGAGCCCCAGGAGCCTGGCCCAGCCCCTTTCCCCTCTCCCTCCCCTCAAAGCATTTCCACAGAAGACCAGTGTCCACAGGAGTTTTAGAGACTTTATTTATGTATAAACCATTTAAACACTTTGCCATAAATTATCTTTGCCTGTCCCTAGTTTTTGCTTAGCAGCAAATTAAAATTAATATAAAAACTCGATGAACAATTCATACATGTATATTACAAAAAAGTTCCTGTACCAAAGTTCTTATTAGACATTTTTTTTGTTTTTTTAAACATTTTTTTTTTTCCATTTTTGTGGGTTTCTTTCTTTTTTTTTTTTTTTTTAAATTTTTCTCTCCTCGTGGTGACTGTCATGTGATTGTCTCAGTTTCTGGACCAAACAAACACACTAATAATTTTAAATCTGAAACAGTGATTGTGCCTTGAGGCTATGTATGTACAGGGTGATCTGAAGTGGTGTCCGCTTAGCAAAAGAGTGTCACACTGCCACGCCTCTACTGCAACTGATACCCACAAACTACGGAATCTAAACAGACTACACCCTGTAACTGCGTATTACTGTCCACAATGGAATCTTCAAAGACAAAAGAGTATGAAATTGACTGGTAAGTGATTATAGCCACCCTTTTGAATTAAATTTTACACTCTGCGCTCCAATAAAGTAGCTCAGGCCAGACTAAGGTGGGACCTGAGAGTTAAGTGCTGAACGGTATGGTTTCGCTTGGACTTTTGATGAACATCTTTTTTTTTTAATTTTCCCTTGTGTTTTTATTTCTTTTTCTTTAAAAAGTATTTCCAGTGCTCACTCTTTCACTTGTATCCCCCCTCCCCAGTCGCTACACACAAATCACCCCCAAAGTCGTGTTTTAAATGCACCTGTATTTTAAATGAAAACGTCTGTGGTCTTTGTCTGACAAGCAGTCTGAAGTGTTTTCCTCAGCCCGTCTGGGGACACCGGCCTCCCTGACAATGTCCGTGCTGCTCACGTGGGAATGAGTGAGGTAATAAGAGCATGAGGCCTCTTGTCATCACGTCCGTGTGTCTCGGTCGGTGTGTTTGCTCTTTGTGGTTTGTGGTGCTTGTTGTTGCTGTTTTGTTCCTTTTGAACATTCTGCGTCTTTTTTCGTCTCTCTCTCTCTCACTTTTTTTTTTTTTCTGTGTAGACCCAGAACAAGTGGGTCATATTTTAGGGGAACTTAGACAATGTGTATGTGTGTTCGTTCATTCATTCATTGGTTTTGTTGTCCTCGGAATTTTCAGCCAGGCTTTAGTCTACTTCAGGATGTGGGACGTCTGGCTTAGACAGTAGCATTTGAACTCAAAAAATGTGAGCTTTTTTGCCACTGGTTCCTGAAGCAGCCCGGCGTCAGTGCCCCTGTTAGGTCTTCGTCTCCTTAGGAGAGGAGATCACAGTTACTCCCGCTGAGCCATCCAGGCGAGGAATGGCAGCCGATGATTTTGTTACCTCTTTCCCATCTCGTTCTGTCTTAAAAACTGGATGTTGCTGCTACTGTCTGCGAGCTCGGGGTACTGCTCCACAGGGAGCACGTAGTACCCTTCGTAGCCCTGTACCCGCCCCGAGCTCAGCAGCTGCTGCTTCTCGCCCTCCGCCCACGGGCGGCTCCCCTCTCTCCCGTCCCTGGCTCTCTGCTGCTCCTTGGCCCAGGCGGTGCCCAGGGCCCTCTGCCTGGCCTGGTCCAGCACACGTGCCTTCTCTTCGTCCAGGGTGTCGGGGGTGAGGCCGTAGCGGATGCTGAGCAGCAGCGTCTTGTGCTGGAACTCAATGTTGGTGAACCTTCGAGTCCTGCCGTTGACCAGCAGCGTGGGCTGCGACACGGTCACGTTCACGCCGCTCTCCAGCACCTTGCGGCCGGTGGTGGTGCCCAGGGTGACTAGGTCGCCGTCGGCGGAGCCGATCTTCACAAAGTAGTGGGTGTCCTTACCCTCGATGCTGTAGTGCATCTTGTCCAGGTAGTAGGCGTTGTTCAGCACGGATGCCACCTTGCGGCTGTCCTCACTGGCGATGGATGACACGCCTGTGGTCACCCGCCCTTCCTTGATGGCAAACATGATGCCTTTGCCAATGATGGGCGTGGTGGTGGCAAACCAGTGGCCCGCTTTCTCTCGGATGCTGGCGTGGAGCTTTTTAGAAATGACCTGTCCTTCAAGAGCCATGAAGGCCTGATTGTGCCTCTCTGTTGTCTGCTGGACCCCTGTGATGAGCTATGGGCATAAGAAAACACAGAAAGCTGAGACAGTGGGCTGGGCAGCTCATTAAAAACGGGTCAGAAAAAGAAAAGCTTGGAGTCCCCTGCAAGAACTAGCCTCGTGTCTGCAATGGTGTGAGCTCCTGCGGGCTTCCCTTTCGGAGCGAGGGTGGATTGGCAGGTCCCAGTGCTCAGATGGTGGGCCCCATTCACTTGGGACAGTGCCACTTCCTAAAAGGACAGTGCAAAGGCTTGCCACCTTGCTGGCACCTGTACGCAGGCCTATGCACTTGCCACGTCTCTCCACTGGAGGAGAGAGAGAGTCAGTCTGTACTCTGAGGGTCTGGCAGCTGCTTTGCACACTTCAGTCGCAGGAATATTCTGACCTGAAGGGCAGGGTGTGTGTGGAGCAGCTGTGAACCCTGCTGTTGTGACCTAGATTTCTTTGAGGCCAATGCCTTGGATATTTATTAACTTCTTGGGTTAAGACCTTGCTACTCAAAGTGTGGCTGGCAGCAGAGGAAGCACTGGGGCCGCCCTGGGAGAAAAGCATCAACTCAGACCTCGTGCCAGACCTCCTGAGTCAGGAGCTGCATCTTAACGAGACACCCTTAGTGGTTTGTGTGCATGTTAATGTCTGAAGAGCGCCGGGCAAGGGGACGCTGGTTTCGAGGGCCAGAGGGATTTATCCTTGTGCTCTGAGCCATTTGCTTTGGATTTTAGCCCTGGATCTGCAGAGTGAGGAAATCACCATTATCGCCTTGGCCTTGAGTTCTCCACTCACAAATTACAACTTGTCTCAATTGGTGGTTGGGGGACAGGCGGGGATAATGGAAGAGGCTGTGTTTGGGAGGTAATGGCACTTAGATAAATGAGAGAAATGATGGCTATTCATCCACTAGTAGTCCCCGAGGGGCAGAACTGAGAGAACACCATTCTCAATTACCCAGCAGTCCCTCCTTTTCTCTCCCTCATTACCCAGTCTGGACGTTTATTCTGAGCAGCTGACACCTTCCAGATGTTTACAGTGCTGACCACCAGTTCCGTAGCAGGGGTTATTCTGAACACTGACTCCCTCCCCTCCTGTTTGATTGTGGCTGAGGTCTCAGCTGCCCCCACATTGAAAATGACCACCCTTTGGTCAACGCTGAAAGGCCTAAGCACAAATTATGTTCTGAAAACTCAATCTGTATACATTTGGGTGGTTTTATGTGGGGTATAAAAATGTTCTTTAATGGGACAGAAACGGCAAACCATCGTTCTCTTACATCCCATCATAGCCAAAAGGGTTATGAGAGGCAGTGCAGACGCTAAGTCGCTGCTATAACAGATTTCTCTGTGCTGTTGTTAATCAAGGAGTGACTCAAGGGCATATACTGAACAGATAATGATACCACAATTAAGGTAATAATTGAGGCTCAGAAGAAATATGTGACAGCAACGACATTTGCTTTCCTGGCAAGTCACAACATTTCATGCACTTTTTATACCCAGCTGCACTGTTTTCCTCCTCCGCTGATATACCCTTGGATCTCAAGCAGTTCTGTTTGCAAAAGGGAACGATGACAATCATTCGGGCTCTCGGCAGGAACTCCCACTTACCTGTCCGCTCTCACTTGCTTGGCTCTCTGACAGTTCATAGGGAGGAGGTACAAAATACGTTTTGGCTCTTGGGAAGCCAGGAAGTATGTTGCTGAGCTGAAACCCAAACACCACCAGCCAGCTTTTCACATCTGTGGTGGAAACAAAAACAAAGGTGCTGGAAATCATCACAGGTTGACAGTGACAGAGCAGCTTGTCCAACCTGTGGCCTGTAGGCCACTTGCGGCCCAGGATGGCTTTGAAGGAGGCTCCGCAAACATTCATAAACTTTCTTAAAACATTATGAGATTTGTTGGCGATTTCTTTTTTTTTATAGCTCATCAGCTATCATTAGTGTTAGTGTATTTTATCTGTGGCTCAAGACAAGTCTTCTTCTTCCATTGTGGCCCAGGGAAGCCAAAAGGTTGGACACCCCTGCCATAGAGGGTCAGGGAGAGAGAGCAAAACAGAATGGGTGGTTGGATGTGGCGTCCAGCAAGAGTGGGAGGTAGGAGCTTGTGAAGGTCTCCTGGTTCAGATGCAGAGTTTCCTTACATGGCTTCTAGGAAGCAGCTGCTCTTCCAAGCCTGGTCAGCGGAGAAGCCCCCATGTGGTGATTCAGAAGGCCAGGGCTGGAGTCAGGGAGGTCTGGTTCCCAATGCCCTTGCCATGTGGCCTTGGGCAAGCCCCTGCCCCTCTGCCCAGTTCAGGCTTCTCCCTGCTGACTCCAAAATTTGTGTCCCCACCCTGGACCTCTCTTTGAACTCCCAACTAGTGTATCTAATTGCATTTCAAATGGACATCCAAAACTGAGCCCCCGCTCCCCTCCCCATACCTGTGTCCCTCACAGACTTGTCCATCCGTGACCCTGTTTTCTAACTCCCACATCTAATCCATCAACAAATCCGTCATTTTTTAAATTGAGGTAAAATTCATCATTGTAGCCATTTTAAAGTGCATAATTCGGTGGCTTCCAGTACACTAACAATAGTGTACAACTTTTGTTACTATCTAATTCCAGAACATTTTCATCACACAGCCCCCAAAATTTCATAGCTGACAACAGAACTGCTTTCTGTCTCTGTGAATTTTCCTGTTCTGGGAATTTCACATAAAAGGAATCAGACAATAGGTAGCCTTCTTCTTTCACTAAGCATTCCTTTTTTTATGGCTGAATAATATTCCATTGTTTGGATATACCACATTTTGCTTATCCATTCATCAGCTAAGAGATATCTGGGTTGTTCCTACTTTTTTTTTTACTATCATGAACAGTACTGTTATGAACATTTATATATAAAATTTTCTGGAAAATCTGTTTTCAGCTCTCAAGACTATGAGGGCTGTCTGCAAAGTATCAGCCATGTACTATGAAAAATAGAGGCATTTATGGCTGGATTTTTTCCAGACAGCCCTCATAGCCCTAGGTGTGGAGTTGCTGGCTCATATGGTTAAATCCTTTACTTTTACTTTAAAAATAGGTTCAGACTCTGTGTCTACTTCTCACTATTTCCGCCACTTTAACCCTTGCCCATGGCCTCTTGCCTGGACTTTCTGACTGGCCTCCCTGCTTCCACCTCTGCTCCCCACACACCGCTACTTGCTCACTCAGTTCCAGCCTCTGTGCTGTTTGTCCTTGGGGACTTCACACAGGCCAGCACCTCTGCCTGGCGCCCACACCCCGGAGAGGCCCCCCTGGCTCTCCCAGCTCTTTCGAGCCTCCCCAGTCTGCTAACCCCAACCTCCACATTTAAAGCCCGCCCCACCCACCCACCCCCGGGAATCCCAAGTCTCCTTACTCAGCTCATCCCACCCCACTGAAAACACCCTCTCTCTTTCCGTCATCACATTCTAACATGCTTCAGCATGTGGATGTTCAGTGCATTTATTGATTATTGTCAGAATGGGAACTCCACCAGAGTTTTACAAAAAAATCTACTTTAGTCAATGACGTACCCCCACTCCCAGGCCCTACAATGCACAAAACAGGGCTCAATAAGTATCTGTGGAATGAATGGATGAATGAATGAATGAACACTGAGCCTAACGGAGGACCTAGCCTGAGAACATGCGCCTGAAGGGGCCGAGGAAGGTGTAACCACCTCCTCCTGCCCTGGGACTGTCGTGAGGGAGTGAATGCTGACTTCGCTACTAGACACACAGGCGTGGAAGAGCCTGGGAGGGAATTTGAGTCCATGGCGCATCCACCGGCCTCGGGCACAGACAAGTTCCTTGAAGGACTTGGCAAGTGCACAGATTAGGAACAGCCCATTTAAGTGTCACTTAAGGATACCAGTCCGAGACTGTCTTTAAAAAATGTCAGCACCAAGCCTGCATTTAATGCAGCAGCAATCACACAGTGACGGAGCAGCTACTCTGTGCCAGGTTAAGTAGGGGGGGAGGGGGGGGCTGGAGAGTGTGTCCCCGGCTTGGAATAGCCAAGCTCACTTGGTGGCCACTGCTCTGCATAGTCAGGGATCCCAGTACTGGTATGTACTTCCTGGTTTCCAAGAAATAAACTTGCCTTTTCCACTGAAGTAAAGCCATTTCTAAAAAAAAAAAAAACAACCTTCATCACCACTGCAAATGGGAAAGCGGGCTCGCTTGATGCAAACACTAAATAACTGTAAATTAAAACAAAGAGAGCGAAGCAGTGCGATTAAACTGAGCATGGCTTTGATACCAGCTACTGAGGGCTTCTTAGATGTGCTCTCTCCATTAAAAAAGGGAGATTAGAAGTGCTAATGAAGTGTTAAATATGCACCAGGACCCAGTGGGGACTTCCTCCTCCCCCACTGATTTGGAAGAATGAAGAGGACGACAGGAGACAACCTTCGCATCTGTGTTTCCATGCTACTTAATACCTCATCTGTCTGCCACTTAAAACGTCTTCCGCCAGGGGGATGCTGTGTAAGTAGGGAATTCCCAGAAAGGCTAGAGAAGACTTGGCCTGCAGCAGACTCTCCCCATCATCCTGGTCTTTCCGGGTAGGGACTGATCCCCTGTACTCAGGAGGGGACTTCTGCTCCCTCCCTGCCTTTGAGACCAGGAATTTTAATGGCCACTCCATGAACAGCAGCAGCTCATACCATCTACCTCTTTAAAAGTCTGTCATGTGTCTTGGTTTCTGAGCTGGAACCTGTTCTGAAATGTGTCCTCAAGTCGCTGGTCTCCTCCTCTATCTGCACACGGACACTCTTCCTCCTTGTGTCTGGTGGCAGACTCTCCAAATGATCTGGTGAGTGGGAGTCGCTGACGACCCCACACACACATGAGCATCTGTCCAGGCCTGGGGAGTCTCATGGGATGCTAACATTGGGGACGGGGGAGGGTTTGTCTCCCAGTTTGTCTTTTTACTAATAGCTTTTTATCACAGACAAATCCATCATCAATCTATTACCTTAAAAGTAACTATAGGGGAAGCCGGGATGGTTCAGCGGGTTAAGCGCTTGCTTTGCCGCCCCAGGGACCGAGGATCAAATCCTGGCCCCGGCCTGTGCGGACCCATATGCTGAACTAGAGGGTGCTTCCCATGCGGGAGCCCCCCAGTTCAGTTCTTGACCCCTGGTTTGGCCTCTGGCTTGAGGGGGCATGTCTCCCATGCGGGAGGCCCCCAGCCCAGTTCCCGCCCTGCGCAGCCCCCACCCACCTGTGCGGAACAAAACCATGTCAAAAAACTGATGACATACAACTGTGGAGACTGCTCTGGACCCTCCCCCTTTCTCTGTCTCTGTCAAAACCAATAAAATAAATCATTAAAAGAAAGTAACTATAGATATTCAAGAGGGTGCTGCGTTGGAGCCTGTGAGCAGGAAGGGAAGCGCTTCTTGCCCACCGTCACTCTCCCCTGGCAGCCACACTTCTGCTGCTGTTCCCTGGGGCCCCCTAATGGCACTCTACCCACTCTCCTTTGTGCCAGCGGCACCCCTGGGAGGAGAGAGAACCCCATCCGGCCTCAGCAGCTGCCTCTAGCATCCAGAGAACTACTTCCAACCCGCAAAGACTCTCTTGAGCACCAGAGAGCGCAGGTTCTGTTCTTTGCGTCCCTACACTTTAATGACCTCTTCCACTGAAATTGCGAGGGGCAAGTTCAACCACGCTGCTCAGCTCCCGTGTGGCAAATGAAGACTCATTTAGATGGGGCTTGCGGATGAGCCAACATGCGCCAGGGGTGTCTCGTCTTGAGTGAGCATCAGGTGTGGGCTTATGCCTGGTCCTGTTCCCTTTGTCCCCAGCCCCTCCCCTGACTCCAGCTCTGACCTAACATCAGCCCCAGCCATGTGGCTTCTCCAAAATCACCTTTTATGTCAGACTCTTTCTAATGGTTTCTGGATTCAATTTTGTTGGACTTAGTTCAACTTGATTTAATTCCCATTTATTGAGTCTCCGTGAAGACTTAGGTTGAGGAAAGCCATCTTGACATTCAGGAAACTCCGCTAGATTTTTTCTTTTTTGTCCTTGCTTTTTCAGAAGAACCAGGAAAGTAACTGAGGGGCTCAGTGAGGCAGACTGTGCTCCGGGAATGATTTTGTTTGGGCCTTGGTAGCTGTGACTATCAGTGCAGCTCAGTTGGAAGGCTTTCCACTATAAAACTTGCCTCTGGCCGATGGGTCCCTCAGGTGGCCCAGTGCCAAGCACGGCTTTGGGAAATACAGTCTGGATGGTGGGAGATTCTCCTATGGCTGAGATAGGCGCGGTCAGCCTCCTGTTCTCACTATTTCCTCTGCCTAGAACCCTTTCCCTCTCCCTCTCCCACTTCATAAAGGTTTCTGCTCAAATGCCACCTCTTCAGAAAGGCCTTGGTGAACACCCTAAATTAGGGGTGTCCAACCTTGTTGGCTTCCCTGGGCCACACTGGAAGAAGAACTGTCTTGGGCTACACATAAAATACACTAATACTGATGATAGCTGATGAGCTAAAAAAGAAAATAAAATCACCAACAAATCTCATAATGTTTTAAGTGAGTTTACAAATTTGTGTTGGGCCACATTCAAAGAGGGGGCTGCAGGCTGGACAAGCTTGGTCTAACCCCTTAGCCTATTTTATTTCTTTTCACAGCATATGTCATTGTTTGAAACTGCATACATGCGTGCATATGTGTGTGTGTTTCCTGAGAGGTCATTTAATTCCAAGCTGCAGTGAATTGCAGTAGAAAAGTCACAAGAAGCCATGGGGCAGAGAGGAAGCCCTGGCACAGCGGCATGGGGGTGCATGCACGGGGTGCAGTGGGGAGAACGGGGTTGTGGGTACAAAACACGGTCACAGCTCCAGGGCCCTCTAAAGGTGGCAGATGCTTTGACTGTACAGAGATACTGTGCTCAACTTCAGAGAGCCTGGAACTTGTAAGGTTGTCTATTTCTGCAGCACAGGACACTGAGGGCAGGCCTGTGTTCCAGGTAGCTGCTGCTTCCTTTCCTATCCTGGGGATGGACAAGTGACCCCTGTCACCTGAGGGTAGGGGCCCTTTAGGCTTGATGCATCCCTGGCCCATGTCCAAAAGCTATGCGTTTCCTTGAACTTGGAGGGGGGCTTGGACTTGGGGTCCCCATGTCCCTCTACAATGCATGGCAGGTGAGATGATCCTAGCTTCTTTGCTGGAAGTTGGTCTCTTTGGATATCCATCCATCCATCCATCCATCCATCCATCCATCCATCCAGATGTCCTTGTTTGTTTTCCTGGGGGACTTCATCTTGAGCTTTACTGCATCTCTAGTACTTAGTATATGTTCAATGCTATGAAAATAGTTGTTGAATGGGTGAATGGATGGGTGACTAGATGTATGTATGTGGATGCATAGGGACCCTCACTTATTGTGAGAAAGTAGATTATTTGCCCTCCTTGGTCTCTCTATCCATACTTCTCTCAAAGCTTCCTGTGTTTGTCCTACTTTTGCTCATTGTTTGTTTCAGCCTTCATCCCATTTATGCCGACCAAGATCCCTTCAATCAGGCCCAGCTTGACATTAGGCCCTGCTGAATTACATGAGCATTTTCACATCTCAAGTCATCTGCATACACACACATGCCCTGGAGAGAAGGGTATTTGTCTTGTTCACCATATCCCTAGCCTCTAGCACAGTACTGCTCTATAAATGCTTGTGGAATAAATAACAGAGCAAATGCCTTTAAGGTAGCCCAAACTTCACTCTGCTTTGCATCATCATTGGTTATTTGTGTGTGTCAATATATCTTGCCAGCCTGTTGGTGAGGTCAGGAACTGGGTCTTAGCCATCTCAGTACAGGTGCTAACTCACTGCTTTACTTGTAATGATAATGCTGCTAACACAAGCAGATACCCTTTGGGAACATTCATTACATGCTAGGTCCTAGATTTTGCCTGCATGTGCTCAGTTCTCTTCAAGATTTCTCTCTATGGGTGGTTTCATAGTGTCCTTTCCCAGAGAAGGAAACTATAGCTCAAAGAGATTGGACAACTGGTCCATGGTCCACTGGCTTTTAAATGAAAGAAAGAGACTTTGAACCAACTATTTCTGACACCAAAGTCCCCTGTCCCCACCATAAGGCTGTTTTCATCTATTGGTGTAGAAAGAATTCTAATAAAAGTTACTTCAACTGAATGGCCTTGAAAATGATCAGGACACCTTCAAATAGACTTGGTGACTGCTCTGTATGGCTGGTGCTCAAATGTTCTAGATATTGTACTGCTCCGTGTTTGCAGCTCCCTGGAATTCTAACCTAGTCTAAGATGTCAGACCTTCTGAAGTCTCCAACAGGCTACCAGGAGAACCACCCCCCAGGGGCTGCTGCCTCACCTGTCACATAGTTCTTCAAATCCAGTTGGTTGCTGAGAGGGTTGTTGCTCTTGAACATGTATAGGTTAAAGGGGGTTGGCTCCTTGCCCACGTTTTTCCACATGGTGTAGTCTGGAGAAGTCCACCGTCCCGCCAGCACATCATAATCGCGCTGCGTGAAGTGGACCAATTTGGTCAGGGGATCGTAGAGGCCCCCATGGAAGCCAATGACCATCTGGAAGTCAGGGTTGGAGTCATAATAAATCTCCCCGTAGGCCGTGTACTGCAACTGTTTGATCATGAGACCATTGATGCTGAACACCGCCAGGGGCGTCCCTGTGTTATCTGAGGCCACATAGTACTCCTCTCCACTGCTGCTCTCCATGGCAAAGAGGTGACCTTGGAGGTCATAGTAGAGTGAGGTGATCTCCGAGTTGGAGTGATTATAGACATGGGTGATGCGGGTCGGGTTGTGGAGGTCGGAGTAGAAATATTGCAGGTGGTGGCCCAGATTGGTTTTGTAGGAAGCCCGCCGTCCCACACCATCGTAGCGGTACTGGACGCTCCACCCACTGGCCTTATTGTAGGCTCTCGTTAGGAGGCCCTTGGAGTTGTACTCAAAGATGTCAGCCCCCCGCTGGCACAGATAGCCGTCATCATCAATTTTGTACTGCACATCACCAAGTCTGGTTATCCGATCCCGGAGGTCGTAGCGCAGGGGCATGAGGCGCACACTATTGCCCGGGTTCAGCAAGTGGAGGTTACCGTTGAGGTCGTAGCTATAGCGCCAGGTTGGGCGGTCGTTGACGGCCACACTCTGGAGCTGCCCATCCCCGTCATAGTCATAGGTGTACTTGGTGGTGTTGGCGTAGGGCCCCAGTTTGAGCTCCCTCTTGATCACTCGTCCCATGCTGTCATACTGCACTGTCATCCAGTACATGAGGGACCGGAACATCTCGTACTGGACTTCCTTGATCCGCCCGTGTGTGTCAAAGTGTTTGCTGAGGGTCATCACGGCAGTGGTGATGATCTGGTTGATGTCATAGTAGATGACCCCAAATTTGCCGAAGTGTTCCACCTTGCCAGAAATCTCATCATAGCGGTAGAGGTCAACTGGGAGGGGAGTTTCACTTATGACGGGCTTGATGCTCGCGATCCGGAAGCTGTTGTCATGATAGGTGTAGTCAAACCTGGCGTTAACCATGCCTTCCTCAGAAAACCTGTAGATCTGCTTGTCCACAAGGGGGCCAATCTTCCGGTACCGGATGGTACAGGAGAAGCCCCCGCTTTGGAGGTTGACCATCTTCAAAACGCCGGTGGTCTCATCATACCCGAACGTGACGGCGGTGCTGTCGTAGACAATCTCTGACAACTTGGAGAGCTTCCCATACTTGTAGAATACCTGCCGCCCGGTCCCCAAAAAGGATGTCTTTAGGATGCGGCCATCGTCACTGTAATCAAAGATGACCGAAGCGTTGCTTTCGGGCGGGTTGTAAATGTTACGGATGTAGCCAATGGAGGTGTGTGTGGACATGCTGTGCCGGGCGACGCTGGGCATGGTGACAGCATGCAGGCGGTCAGAGGAGTCATACTCGAATATGTACTGACGCTGACTCTGAAGCAGGAGGACCATGGACTGCAGGAAGAAACGAGGGACGCGACACGTGAGTTGACTCTTTGGGACCAGTCACTCCAACTGACAGAATTTATTCCATTTCCCCAAATGTGAATTCAAAAGACCTGAAGGCTGGGAATTACGAGTGGATTGACTGCACAGGGCACACCAGCCCTGATGGATCATGGCGGCCCCTGGAGCCGCGCTCCCTAAACTCTTCGGTGCATGTGAAATACCCAGGGATCTGGTTCAAGGGCAGATTCTGGGCCAGTAGTTCTGGGAAGAGGCAGGCCTGAAACTCTGCTTTTGTAACAAGCTCCCAGGTGATGCCGATGGTGATTGGACCATCTTTGGAGTCATGAGTGCTGGGAGGACTGAGCTGAAGGCATTAAATTTGCCTCCAGACTCAGTAACAAGGAATCCTAAAATTGTTTCCAAGGGACTGCCCAGCACGTGACGGGCGTGATGCGCAGACTGTGTTTATGCCACCCTTGATAACTCTAAAGAGAAAGCACACCCCCCATGTAGAATTTACTGAAAAGATTAAATAGCCCAGAACCATTGACTCTCTGAGGGAAAAAGTCTTCAAACTCAAGGCAACAGGGAGATTCCTGCCTCCAGCAGTCCAGTGTTCCAGTATATCATGGCCTAATGAGAACAGTGTTCAGGAAGCACCAAGGGGACACGGAGGAGGTAACAGCTCTGTCTGCCAGCGAACACTGTAATCAGGAGGTGAGAAAGGCAGGAGCGGAGCTGGGCCTGCACCCAGGTGAGTCCAGGTAAGGGGCCCAGGATGAGGAAGCCCCTGTCTAATGACTAGATGACCAGGGCAGCCTGCAAAAACCTTGACTTGTGCCCAGAAGGGACTTCCTTTTCCTGCTGCTCTAACCTGACCTCTTTTACCGTGGAGACCTGAATCTGGGACTTTCAGACACAGGGAATCATGTAGAGAGCATTTGTTGGCTGGTTCAGCAATGGGCCAAGTGCAAGGCGATTGCTCTGTGGGCTGGAGTTTTAAGCAATATTCCTTACCCTGATGGTTTAATTTCAGGCAAGGCAGAAATAAATGGCATTGCATTTGTAGTTCGTGAGTGATGACTAGCCATGTTGCCAGTGCAATGATTCTATCAGCTTCAACAGCACTTATTATTATTATTTTTTTGGAATAAAATCAGACAATCTGCCCTTTCTGCCATTACTACCTAACAATTTTTTCATTTTTCATTTTGCTTTTAATGGTAATAGTGCTGAGCTGTGAATAACAATTTTCTTAGAGTTCCAACCTCCCAGTAGTGGGGTATGTGAGTGAAGAGAGCCCTTGCAGAGCCAGAGAAAAGATGTTAAAATGTCTTCATGCAAAGCGGATCAGGTCAACTTAAAAAGAGTAGCATCAGTGAAAGCCCAGCTGACCGTGGGTGGCACGTCCACCCACCTTGTCCAGGTAGGAGTAGCTCCACACTTTCCCATCAGCAAACATGCGGGACACAATCCGGCCTTGCTTGTCGATGTCCGTCCTCTCGCTCATGGCCCCACGCTGCAAGCCAGCCAAGCGCCCGTTGAAGAAGTACGAGACGTTGACGGCAGCCAGCCCGCTGCTGGGGAGCCAGAGGAAGGGGCGGCCCACCTGGTCATAAATGATCCTCAGGGTAAACTTGCGGTGGTCGTCGTAGATCTTCTCTGTCCGAATGTTCCGGTCATAGTCAATGGACAAGAGGTTGCGTCCATGGACCTATGGAAACACAATGGGTCTGGTTTGAAAGGCATCACCTGGGGACAGTAGCGCAGGCTCCTACGGAGGACATGACTGGCCAGGGCACAGTGTACATTGGAGGAAGGAATAACCCTGAAGTGATTTAGAGCAGTGCTTCTACACTCCTTCCCATTGTGGTACACAGAGAAAATGGTAGTATCTGTAGCGTGTACTAGAATACAGAAATGAGGCTGCTTTTGGTTAGAGATGACTGATGTGGGTGGGTGCACAGTTACGTAGGCTGTGTACTGTACAATGACAAGGGGTGCCATGGCATTGTAGAAAGTGGGAATGATGAAAATGGTGCGGTGCACAAATTACATGCCATACTCAATAGCTCTGGACTCAGAGGTTCTGACTGCCTTGATTAGCCATGCTGGGGGCCAGAGAACTTGTACACAAGCACACCTTCTTTTATTGCACTTTGCTTTATAGCATTTTTAACAAATTGAAGGTGATACCATCCACCAGCAAAAATATTACGAGTCACTTTATTGTGAGACTTGCTTTAGTGCCGTGGCCTAAAACCCAACCTACCTCTGAGGTACGCTTGTATTTGCACACTTATAACCCTGTTTGGGCACATCATCATCTGAGTAGCTAATGATCTTTAAGAGCAGATGTCAAGATTCATCCTTGGCACCTGCTCTTGGTATTTGGCTCTCAAGTTACCTGGGGGTGAGGGTGGGAGTGGGGAGAAGTTCTTAGAAATCTGTATTTTACAAAGATCTGTGAATCTGAAGAAAGCTCATTCCTATGGGAACTTCTTTACTTCTATCTAGAGAAAAATCTTGTCACTGTCAAAGATGTAAGATATCTGCACAGAGACCTCAGCAGGGCTGGGGAATTCCAATAAAGGGAAGGACTTATTTACTTAGATCAAAAGAAGTAGTGGAACACATCCAAACATGATTTAATATTTATTTAGAAGTTGATCTGATCTGATAGAGAAGAAATGCATCCCAGAAGGCAGAGCTGGGAGACTAGCCTCCCAGGGCAAGGAGCCTGGGTAGGGGTAAAGAAGATGACTCTGGGGATTCAGCTAGCCCTGAGGGAGGGCTGCGAGGGAGTAAAATGAGGTCGATTCAGCTCAGACTCTTTCAACAGAACTGACTGCAAATCCTCAGGTCCCTGGGGTGACAACTACTGGAGGCAACGGAAGATGGAAGCAGACAGAAGGAAAAGATGTGAGAAAGGTCTGGTAACGCCTCAGTTTACGCAAATGGTTCAGTAGCCCTTACGAATAATGGTGATGATGGTGATGATGATGATAATAACTAAAGTGCTGAGGGCTAGGACATTCAGGCATTGTGTTAGGTGCTTTGCGTCTATTGTCTGACTTGATGCTCACAAAGACCACATGGAAACGAACCAGGTTACATACTTGCTCAAGGTCACACAGCAGTGAAGTGGTAGGGTTAGCCTAGAGCTTAGGTCTAAAGACTGACCAGTTAACCACTTAGACATGTAACCAGCTTTACTGCTTCCTGTATTATATATGCGCTGAGTGCCCTGAATGTGTCAGATGAGGCAGAGGCTGTAAAGCAAGCCACAGCCCTTGAGGGTGCCATGTAGCAGCTTTATGGGAGACAGGATAATCCTAAAATCACACATGCCTGCCTTCTAGGGGGGTAGAATTGTACCCATTTCAATGAATCACATTTCAGCCTCCTTTGGAGATAGGGGTGGCTAACATAATGTCAGTGGTAGTTGTGAGCCAGGTCTTCAGGGAACCTTGAACTGACTCAGCTAAGAAGTAGACATGCTTTTGTCCTTCCCATTTTCCTCCTTTTTGTACATGCAATGTAGATGTGACCCCTGGAGCTTCAGAATCTACCTTGTGAATATGGGGTGACTGTGGGGATGGAGACTTCAAGGATGATGGCCCAGTCAGAGAAAAAGTGTCTAGTTCCCTGTTGACATAGGTGTTTTCAATGGTCAACCATACCAGCCATGAATCACTTACCTCTTAGACCCCTTTTAGTTCATAAAAAAATAATAAATCCATATCTTGCTTCAGCTCTTGTTATTTCTAATCTCTGTTACTAGCTGTTAAAAGTAATCTAAAGGGATACAAGCCCAAGATGCTTTAACAGGTACTGTACTAGGTACTTTCACATACCTGATCCTAGTTTAATTATCACAACACAGGTAGACATTATTTTATATGTGGGCAATTGAGCTCAGAGGGAATCACATCGCTAGACAAGTCCAGGGGCTGGGTTTGAACCCAGAACTACTTGATTTCCCCAAACCATTGATGCTTCCATGGAGTCATCCCAGAGAGAAGCGGGTAGAACATTTGACACAGAACATTTAGAAAAGAGAATGTACCAAAGCACGGAGCTAGAAATAAAGGTGGCAAGTTCTTGGAATTTTAAGGAAACGAAGTTGCAGCAATTTTCTTGGAAGAACAGTCAAGAAAAATAAAGGTGAGGGGGTAGCATTTTTTAAAACAGGTCCAAAGAATTACTGGGGACCTTGATCCCAAATGAGAGTCACCATATCCAGAGCAAAGCACTGGCTGGGGACAGAATGATCACTTCCTTTGGAGACAGAAGTTTGGCCACACGGGCTTGCCACGTTTGGGACAGCTGCAGAAGAGTCTGAGACCTGTGTGTTTAAGAACTGCTGTTCAAGCCCTCACCAATGCTTTATTGGGCAGAATGAATAATGTGGCAACAAGGAGGAAGGGTTTTTGGTGTTCCCTGAGGCAACAGCTGATGTCTCCCCACCACGCGTCTGGATTTCCCATCTCCTTCTATCCTCCTTCCCTTTCCTTACGTTCCCCCCATTTGCTTCTCTTTGATGATATCATACATCCCCCAGTGCATTTCTTATTCACTGAACATTATTAAATCTGCATTAATGTCAGGCTTGGTGCCTGCTCTGAATACACCGTGAAATCACCCACAAAGCAGTGGCTTGGCATGTTCTCAGCACTGCCCTTGTTTCAGCTTACTATTTAATCCTCACCACAACACTCCTTATCCCCATTTTACACACAAGACACAGACATAGGCCTAAGAGCCCTGCTCAAAACTATTCCAGTCGTTAAGTTGTGGAGCCAGGATTCCAACACATTCCCAAGAAGTAGAATTGTTGGATTCTACAGAAGTTCTACTTTTAAGTAGTTAAGGCTCCTTCATACTGTTTTCCACAGTGGCTGCACCAATTTGCAGTCCCACCAACAGTGCACGAGGGTTCCCCTTTGTCCAAATCTTTGTCAGCCTTTCTCTCTCATCTTTTTGATGCTGACCATTCTTTTATTTATTAATTATGTTTTTTATTTTTTATTGACAGAGAGAGAGATACAGAGACAGAGAGAGAGAACTGAACTGGGGACACTCCCCAGTTCAGCACATGGGTCCGCACGGGCCGGGGCCGGGATTCGATCCTTGGTCCCTGGTGCTGCAAAGTGAGCGCTTAACCCACTGAGCCATCCCGGCTTCCCCAACGCTGGTCATTCTAACAGGCCTGACGTGGTGTCTCTCTATGGTTTTGATACGCATTTCCCTAAGGATTAGTGATACTGAGCATCGTTTCATGTACCTATTGGCCATTTGTGTATCTTCTTTGGAAAATGTCTAGTCAAGTCCTCCGCTCATTTTAAAACTGGATTATTTGTGGTCCCCTCTGACCGGTCAGGACGGTGGAGAGCCATACTCAGTAGTGGGTGGGGCCATGACTCAGCTCCCTTTCCTGGGAAGGTCGGAGAGCCCACTGAAGGTACCTCCCCAAATTTCCAAGCAGGCTTTCTGGTGGGGAAGCTCAGGGAGCTGTACTCAGCAGAGGGTGCAGCTATGAATTAACTCCCCTGCCTGGGCATGACAGGGGAGCCCTCCACACCAGAACTGGCTTTGCTTGCGGGGTGAGCAGCTCTGCCCACCTGCCTCCCAGCTTGAATACGGCTGGGCTGGGCAGCACTTCCAGTCTGATGGGGCAGGGGCAACACTCAGCAGCCAGTGGAGCGATTGCTCAGCTCTTCTGCCCGGGCGAGGGCAGACCGGCACTCCGCTGACCGCAGTGGTCAGATTGTGCCACCAACTTGGTGCTGCAGATGAGCAAGACCGCTGGTGGGGCTACGAGATTTGGGCCCTGCGGGTAGGAACGTGACCAAGATCTGAGTGCTAATTGTTGGAAGCCCATCTATCCTCCCTTTGCCATAACCAGATTCTCCAGCAAAGCAGGGGCTCTCACAAAGCCACCCACCGTGCTTGGGGTGCTGGATGGCCCCTCTGGGCTCTCTTTTCCCACTGGAGGGGACACAGGCTCAGGAAACACTACTCTGCATGGTGCTGGCCCGGGTGGGAGCAATGTGGTGAGCATGTGTTGGCTCTTCTCAACTTTCTAATAGTCAGTCTTGTTCTCTGTGGGACTGGGGGATGCCTCAGCCTCACCCTGTGTTCTAGATTCTCTCAGTGGGGTCTTGTCTATGAGAAGTGGTTAGTTGTTCTTGTAAGGGGTGTGAAGTTAGGACTGACCTATGTGGCCGCCTTGGTGATGGCACTCCAAGTTAACTTCTGAAATGTGTAATTTCTATAAAAATGCCCAATCCTTCTGACAATTAAATATGATAAATTCACTGGAAGTTGTGTAATCTGATTAGATCAAGTATCTTTAGTTACGTATGAGGTGCCATTGGTGAAGAGAAGGTTCCTCCGCTGTTGGGTATGAGATGTGGGAGGGTTTGACAGGCATGCTCACCCCTTCATGGGCACCTGCCCCCACCCCCAGTTTAGATTGTGCAGAAGCTTGAATTTAGCCACACTGTTCTCTTATTCCAAATTAAATTACCCATCTAACAATATTTAAATTAACCTTGAGGCTTTCTGGAGAACATAAAAGTTATTTTGAATTATTTTCATTGCCAGGATCAGCACAATTCCCTTCCCAGCTGGCTCGGTAGGTTTTCAGCAATAGAGAAACCAATTTTTAAATTAATACAATTTTGTGTTAGTAAGGAAGCCATTATTTTTAATTATCGGGCGTTTTCCTCAGCCTGGCTTCCCCAGTTACTAAAACTCAGCTATTTAGCATGGATTTTATTTTTGCAGAGGGCAGGCTTTGGGAAGTAGTTTCCCCTGTGGAATCTCCCCCTACCCCCACCCCCCAGAATGTTCTGATCTCATCGAGCACACGCCTGTCACGAGGAGGTTCATAAAAAACCCCGGGAAAAGGAAACGCTGTCATCAAAATGGCCCTGCTGGGCCCTATAACCAGTGACTCTAGCTTAGCTGAAGGGGCAGGGATGGGAGCTGGTGATTGGAGAAACACGAAGGAGGAAATTAACACTGGGCTGGGTTCCCCTCCAGGAAACGGCACTCATTGTAGCACACAGCAGGAGAGATTTCAGTTAGACTTTTACAAGAACCATTTGTCCATTGTGCTTTGGGTATGGGAAACCCAAAATAGATTAGTGAGGGAGGCCATGAGATACTCCACGGCTGGCGATGTTTAAAAGCAGAGTTCCTGTCTTGGGGAGCTTAGTTATTCATGTGGCCTAGATGACATCTTCATTTCCTTTCTATTCTAAGTCAGTCCTCAGAGATTTAAAAGGCAGCTTCTCCCCAGCTCTCATACAAGACTCAGTGCTATGTTGGGATCAGTGCTTGTGCAGACAAAACAACTTGCTATAAATTTAATATTAGCTTAAATAATGCATAATTAGAAGGGCAAGCCTCTGCAAATACATTAAACAATGTATCCCCCAAGCAAACATTATTTTTGGATGACTTGCTATTTTAGATGGTGGTGAGGTAGAAAGGTGAAAAGACTTGAATGTGAGTTGTAGTTCTGCAAACAATTAACGTTGCTATTGCAAAGCAGTACTTTTGCCATCTGTGCCTCAGTTTCCTTATCTGTAAGGGCCTGTGAGCTTCTGGTGGGTAGATACCTTATCTTATTTTTCTTAACATTTCTATTGTTTTGGACAGTGTTTGGTGCTTAACAAACATTTGTATATAAGGGGGTTGACTGATTATAAGAATCCTGACAACTCTGATGATCTAAGGTCCTGACATGGAAACCCAAGAACAGAAAATGTGACCAGGACATCTGTGATCTCTAAGTACCTGAAGGCTTCATTCCAAAGAGCAATTAGAGTCATTCTGGGAGGCCCCCAAAGACCTGGACTATTGTAATAGAGATCAAAGGGGACGGATCTGCATAATGTCAACTTAAAATGCTATTCATTCATTCATTATTTTCTGAGCACCTACTATATGCTTATTACTGTGAACAGCCCTTAAGACAGAGCAAGACAGTTATGGCCCCTGCCCTCATGGAACTTACTGGTCAAGGAGGACAAAGACACATCAACCAACAATGGAAAACATTAGTGTGGTAATGAGAGTAAACATAGGGAAGAAACAATGGGAACAGAGGAGGGTCACATAGCCAGGAACTGGGCTTGTCTGACAAGGACAATTTCCCAAAGGTAGTGCTGCTTCAGTGAGGGCTTGCCGTTTGAGTAAGACTTCACAAATAAGGGTGGGAGAAGAGTTAGGGAGAATATTCCAGGTGAGGCGGTCAGCAAGTGAACGTATGAGTAGTAAACAAGGGCCCCACACAGGCAAAGAACTTTTCAGATGCTGTGGAAATATTCCAGGGGAGGTGGATAGGCCACTGGTAGGGACATGGCAGGGAAGATAGGCATGTGATGTGGACTCTTAGCCCCACCACTTGAATGAACTTGTACATGTTGCCCTTCAGCCTCAACTTCCAGAAATCAAGTGTGTTATGTGTCTCCTAGCGTCTAAGAAGGACGGTAGACAGTTGAGCCTGCAGATGAATGCTACTTTGCACTCACTAGTGGGTAAATCTGGGGAGGATTTCTAAGATCCTTACCAGGGCCAGTAAGACCCCATACCCTTGACCTCATTCCTGGCTAGTTTTCTCCAGCCACATTGTCTCTCCTTCCGTTCAGGTCACAACCATCAGTCTCTTCTGCCTCAGGGTCTTTGCACAGAGCTTAGCATAGGAGACTTCCCTCCCATCTCATGCCTGGAAAATTCCCACTTTTCATTTAGTTCTCAGACCAAATATCTTTAAGAGTGTCATTAACCTAAATCAGATATTTCCTGTTATCCTTAAACCTGTACTTTTCTTCACAGCATCCAGAACAATTTTTTGATTAAGCTCCATGAAGGTCTTTTCCCACTTTTCTGTCTCATCCTCCAAAATAGTCAGTCATCCAAAATTAACACTTGCTGGGGGGAATGCATTGTTTAATGTGTTTGCAGAAGTTTGCCCTTCTGATTATGTATTATTTAAGCTAACAGTAAGTGTATTACAAGTAGTTCTGTCTGTATAAGCACTGCTCACAATTTAGAGTCTTTTCTGTTTTGCTCACCAATGTACAGTTAGTGCCTAGTAAAGGGCCAAGAACGTAACAGGCATTTGAAAAGCGAAATACTAGTGGGTGCAGAATGAATGCACCATGGCAGGATAGAGTGGATAAAATCCAGGCTTTCACAATGGCTGTGTATGGTAACAGACCTACCTGTGCAGGCTCTGTGCAGAGCTGAGCTCACGTGTATGTGTTCACATGCACACATGCCTCATCTCCCTCCTCTGTCACTGTCATTTGCCACAAAAGTAAAAGTAACACAAGCCAGCATGTAGCTGCAATGTCATATTAATTATATGGAAACCAAAACAAAATTACTAACTCCCACTTCTTCTTGGAATACTAATAACACTAATACCAATATCATGATGAAAGATTATCTTAGAAGCAATCTTTCTTTTGTTCTGCCACCTACATATATAGCTGTTTCTTGCTTTTACAATTTCTATGCAAGTCATTACCAGGAGGAGATGTCCTGATTATATGCGTTCCTTTTCTGAGGGAACCACGCACTAAATCCATTTTAGGAAAGAGCATAGTCTTAAATCTTACTAGAAAGGGTCAGTTTCAGTTGTCTTTCGAAAGTCCGGATAAAAGGCTTTGGTGGGGTGAGTGGAGGAGGTGTTAGTGCATTTGCTGGGCCCCAGGGTCAGCATTTTGCCTACGATTAGGCTTTGGAGGATGTAGCATACATCTGGTGTGGCTATGTATGTATGTGTGTGTGTGTGTGTGTGTGTGTGATTTAACCTATGACCTCTTCTTTCTTTGGTAAAGTTCTCCCTTTCGCTAAGGTTTCAAATGCCTAGGAAATTTTACTGAGATGCCTATCACAAGATCCATGTGTCTACATGTGACCCAAGCCTGGCCAGTCGTGGATCCCCATTTCCCTGACCAGTGATTGGTCCAGGGACATGGACTCCATCTGTGCCAGGCCAATCAGAGCTCCTCCATAGGATTAAAAAAAAAAAAAAAGAAGTTGGGGAGAGCCTCTCTTTCCTCTGGGGTCACTAAGCTGAGATGAGGTCAGCTTGGAGTCAACTCTGACCAAATCTGCCTGACCCCCAGGGTGAAGAGGTCAGCAGTCTACTGCAGGAAGAGATGAGGCCAACTGATAAGAAAAACACTGATGAGAGATGGAAGGGGTTGAGAGAGAGACAAAGAGAGAGAGAGACAGAGAGACGGACAGACAGACACATACACACCAGCCTGATGGTGTCATCTGGGCTTCT
This sequence comes from Craseonycteris thonglongyai, assembly GCA_004027555.1. NCBI lineage: Eukaryota > Metazoa > Chordata > Mammalia > Chiroptera > Craseonycteridae > Craseonycteris > Craseonycteris thonglongyai. The sequence goes on from PVKE010000824.1 coordinate 55,674, forward strand.
TTTGTCTCTTTGCTGCTGGTGACTTAGTTTCTTGTGTGGATGACTGCAGCAGCCTCTGTGCTGTCCCTGTCCTCCCATCATGGCCCCTTCCATCGTTCTCCACATCTGAGGAAGCCTGAGAGGTCTGTTTTTTTTTAAAACCGCAGATGCTGAGGTGTCATTGCAGTGATGAAGGCTAAGTTTCTGCCATCACCTGGGTCATGCTTGGTGAGGGACTTGTGTCTTCCCAGTTAAGCAGTTTGTAAGTCCTGTATCCACAGGGCAGGGCCCCTCTCCTGGGGTCTGATGACAGCTGGATCAGCTCCGAGCTTCTCTGGCATGCGACGGGCATTGTTAAGCGCACACACCGGGTGCTGCTGGAGTGTCTGTGAGCTTCCTTAGTAAAGGCTGCCGAGGCCTGTTTGTGTGTGTGCTGGCAACTTGCTCTGTTTGCTCAAAGTTAGATTTCTTAAAAAATTATTTTATTTATTTTTATTTTTTGAACTGAACTGGGGCCTCACCGCTTTCAGGAAGCACACCCCAGTTCAGCATGTGGGTCCGCCTGGGCCGGAGCCGGGATTCGATCCTCTGTCCTCGGGCCTTCAAAGCGAGCGCTTAACCCGCTGAGCCATCCCGGCTTTCCCTCAAAGTTAGATTTTGCTGGCAGACAGAAATCTAATTGTTATCTATGTACACTTACATGGCTGAACTTCTTCATTGCTTCTAAAATATTTTCAGTTGAGTTTCTGGTTTTCTAAGTAACATATTCCCTAAATACTGATAGTTTTACTTCCTTGCCTTTTATTGTCTTATTAAACTTAAAAAAAATCTATCTATCTATCTATCTATCTATCTATCTATCTATCTATCTATCAGTCATCTCCCTCTTCCCCCATCTCACCACCGTATCCACTTCGGCAATCATAATTTTGTTCTCTGTATCTATGGGTCTATTTGTTTTGCTTATTCATTTATTTTGTGTTTTTAGATTCCACATATAAGTGAGATCATGTGTGGAAGATCATATTTGTCTTTCTCTGTCTGACATATTTCATGTAGCATAATACTCTCTAGGTCCACCCATGTTGTTGGAAATTGCCAGATGTCATTCTTTTTTTACTACTGAATAACATTCAGTTGCACATATACACATCTTTATCCATTTACTTATTGATGGATACCTATGTTGCTCCCATACCTTGGCTATTAATAATAATGCTGCAATGAACATAAGGGTACATATATCTCTCAGAATTACTGTTTCTGTTTTCTTTGGCTAAATACCCAGAAGTGGAATTGCTGGGTCATGCCGTAGTTCCATTTTTAATTTTTGAGGACTCTCCAAACTGTTTTCCATAGTGGCTACATTATTTTGTAATCTCACCAACAGTGTTTGGAGGTTCCTTTTTCTCCACATCCTCACCAACACTTGTTGGTTCATTTATTGATGATGGACAATCTGACTGGTGTGAGATGATATCTCACTGTGGTTTTAATTTGCATTTCCCTGATGATTAATAATGCCGAGCATTCTTTCATGTGTCTGTTGGCCACCAGTATGTCCTCTTGGGAGAAATCTCTATTTAGGCCCTCTGTCCATTTTTGAATAGGGTTGTTTCTTTGGTGTTAATTTGTATGAGTATATTATATAGTTTGTATATTAACCCTTTATCAGATGTATCATTTTCAAATGTCTTCTTCTATTCAGTACATTGTCTTTTCATTTTGTTGATGGTTTTTTTTGCTGTGCAAACCTTTTTTAGTTTGATGTAGTCCCATTTATTTTTCATTTGCTTCCCTTGCTTGAAGATATATTTACTTCTAGGAGTTTTATGGTTTCAGGTCTAACATTTAAGTCTTTAACCCACTTTGAGTTTATTTTTGTATATGCCGTAAGAAAGTGGTCCAATTTAATTTTCTTGTGTGTATCTATTCAGTTTCGTCAACACCATTTAAAGAAAAGACTGTCTTTACCCCACTGTATTTGCTTGCCTCTTTTGTCATAGATTAATGGACCATACAAGTGAGGATTTATTCCTGGGCTCGGAGAGATCTCTCTAACACTACACATCCCAACACATCACTCTGCTAATTAAACCCTAGAACAGCTAGCTCCCCACTGTCCTCAGGATAAATTCTAGCCTAGCAAATTATTCCTTTCCTTGTGCACTCCCAGCCAACTCCCTCTTTTTTTGCACCCCAGTATAACACATGCCCCTTCTCTCTGGCTGAACTGAGTTAAAGTTTCCTGAAATGCCCTCCCTTTTTCGACCTCTTCGCTGTTTCAAAGGCAATGCTCTCTGTCTGATCACCCCTTCCTTAGCTCTTTGCCGAGCTAATTTCTACTGCTCTTCAGAACTGACTTCAACTCTCCTGTGACGTTCTTCCTGACCTTGTGTCAAACCTCAGGCCTGACTGGGGTGCCAGAGGCCCCACTATGTGTTCACCACCTCCCCTTTCATTGTCTTCTCAGGCACTCAGGGAGACAACGTTTCCTGTGCTTCCTTGCAGTGAAGTTCAAGTCCCCACAGCGTGTTCTCACTAGGGTGGGTGGGAATGATGCACGCCACATCCAGCCCTGCTCACGAAGCCCCCTCAATCATCGAAGCCCCCTTTCCCTTCCACAGCAACCTTAGAGGTCGTGTGCTTAAAATGGCAAGGTCATTGAAGAGAACACAGTGAGTCACCATTAAGAGCAGCCCCGCGGGTTTGGACTGTGTGTGTCAAGCCCCTTCGATTTCAGGGCTTGTCCAATCCTCACTAATACAATGAAGTATCCTTTTCCTTGTGATATTAACCCTATGACAGCTTACACTGTCTTTACTAGACTGTAAGCTCCTTGATAACAAGGATTTCGTTGTGTGTGTTCTTTTTAACTGTTAAATGGACTTCGTTATATCTCTATAGTCTATTCCCTCCATAGTGCATGGCATACAGTTGGCATTTGGTAAACATCTTTTTTTTTTTTTTAGAATTTGAAATATTGGTTTAACTTGCAGCCCAAATACAAAAGAGACAATCCGAAGAGAAAATAAAACTAGACACACATAGGAAACCGAACTATTAGAATTTTAAAATGTAATGTTCTCCTATGGGTCCAGTCTAGTAAATAACTCTTGAATGAATGAAACGTGTCAGGGGCCCCTTTGACAATGGAGTCAATGTGGAGTGAAAAGCCATGGCAGGACTGGAGGTCTGGAGAGAAGTGCCTGGTTCTCATCAGCCAAGACAGCCTGTGTGCCTTGTGGGGCCCACAGCTAGCGTGAGTTTAGCGGCTGCGAACTTCCCTGCCATGGGTGCCTGAAGTAGCTGAGGAAAAGGACACCCCCCAGGTGTCCTCACCCCCAACCCCCCACCTTTCCTTCACACCTTCTTCCAACCACTCCCCTGCAATTTCCAGGAGTTGCTTTTAGTTCGTGCGCTACACAATTTATGAATTGAATTAAAATCAATGAGATGCAAATAAATTCCAGGCTTTCTCCCTCATTTTCAAATTACATTTTCAGTCCACTCAACCTGTTATAATCTCATAGTGATTTTCATTTAAGAGAGCTAAATGGATATGTGATTATTGTTACAGGAACTAACACTAGACAATTAAGTGTTGAGGTGTTGATAGATAAAGCTGTGTTTTGATTTGCATAAACATGATGCCAGCAAATCTAACTCTGGCAGAAATTCACTTATAAGACTTGTGTGCCTAACTCCTAATTACCACAAGTCCCACTATTAGGATTTTTAATATTCAGAACTGGGATTATAGCCATTTTATGTTATGGTGGAATTTAACTTTATTTTGAAAACTTAGTCAAAATGCATAGCTGATTTATCAGAGAAAAGGCATGATTAGTATTAATACTTATAATCAACTTCTACAGTGCAGAGTATCAAAAATCAATTAGACAGCCCTGAAATCCAGTCAGTAAGGATTTAGCTGCTAATCTCATTTCATTTTTGTCTTTAGGACGATACTGCAGCTTGCAACTTTGCAGATACCAGCAGAGGAAGGAAAACATGGGGGCCAGCTGATAACCTAATGTGGAGCATAAAACTCTGACTAGACAAAAGCCAAACTGTAATACGAAAGAGCCGGGCTCTTTAGGGAGCCCACCTGGGCTGGCTGAATTTCAATCCAATAACCCAGCAAAAGTTACAACCCAAGTTTTGTTGGCAATAAGCCTTCTATTCACAGGGATTCCAAAGCATGAGGTAACTGTGCTGTGCTCCACTGTTGACTGTCTTCCTAGCGCTCTCTCAATCTGCAAGTATTTTGGATACGATTTGCCCCTCTTGCCCTCACCCCTGAACCTTGGCTGCAGGGGTGAAGAGATTCTGTGTGGTGTGCCATGGATCTCCAGTACACAGCACAGTGCCTGCCTCCGTGTAGTCAGTAAGTACGTACTGAATTTGATGAAGCCTGGGGTCCCTAGGATGCCCCCTGGGGGTACGAAACAGTCCCTCTGAATGCCTGGTACCTGACCAGAGCAAGACCCAGATTACCTGGATATCTGCAGATTTAAATAGGAAGCTGTGTGTCCTGGTGGTTAAGAATATCGGCAAGTGAACCACAAAGAAACACGGGACTGGGTCTGAGCCCTGGCTTTGCCATCGTCTAGCCATTGAGTCCCTGGAGAGGTTACTTAGGTTTCCCAGAACCTGCGTTTCCTTCTCTGAAAAATGGAGATATTAATATCTACCCCGATGGGGCTGCTGAAAATAACACAACACAAGTAGCATTTCCACGGGGTACTTATATCAGAAAAGTCCTCAATAAATGTCAGGTATTAATTTTTAAGAGATATAACTTGTGGGTAAGTTGCCTAGTCTGAGGAGGCTAGGGGTTAACATGTCCTCCTGTGGTTTGCTTGTTCCTTCCTGTTGGGAAGCCTCCCCTAATCCCCCAAGCTGGGTGATACCTCCCCACCTGTGACCCCAGCAGGCCCTGGATCGTCCTCTATCTTCTCATTTAACCCATTGGATTATCCTATATCCATATATTTTATTTGACTTGAGTGTAAAGAGCACACTATAAAATATTTGTCTTTCCGGTATTTAGCAAACTACCCAGCACACCGTAGGCACTGACACAGATTCATCAGTTGAACTGGACAAAGAGTGAAAGGTGAGGGAGAAGATGGCAAGTGTGACAAGAACACCAAGGCGATCTGGCTAGAGCACAAAGGAAAGCACAGCCTTCTTCAGTCCTAGGAAATAGAGAACATTTTCCCCAAGGTATCGGTCCCAAAGGGATATGGCTCCTACCATCTGAGGGAAAGACTTTTCTTTTCCAGGGAAGACAGGAGTAGTGGAGGCTTGGAAAGCAGACCATTTCCTCAGCTTCTTAGACAAGGGTGTATCCCCTACTATTTCATGGGCACAAGTTGGGTGAAACCACTTACCCGGAGCTTCCTGCCAAAGATGGTGACTTTGCCTTTAATCTGTTCCTTTCTTAGGCGCCACTCAATGGAGTTTAGGCCATTCTCCATGGGCAGGGAGATGTTGCAGCGCCCAATGGTGGGGGTGATGGTGCCCGCGAGGACATGGGGCTCACTGTGGAAGCTGACACCCATCCCATTGGCATACATCACCCTCAGGGTACCGTTGTTACAGAGCTGGTAGCTGTTTCGCACTTGATCTGGAGAAATGTAAGTGGGGGGTGGGGGTGGGGATAGGGAAATAAATTATCCACTCAGTCATAAGAGAACAGGACCCCTATTCTTATAGGTTTCCATGGTACTTTGCAGCTGTCAGTCTAAGGCTGCCTTCAATTAACACACACACAATGTTAAGGTGAGTAGCAGAGATGGTACTGATCCGTGGAAAGAAAAACATTATTAATATGTGGCACTCCAGAAATAATTATGCTGTGATATTTTTCTTTTACACTCACTGAAAACTATTAATAGTACACTTAAACATTAAAAAATGCCTATTGCCTACACAATTTGTGTCAATCAAATCCCTGATCTTTAACGTATATTTTAGCTTACATGAAAAATAATTGAACCCAAACTTAAATATATATTTATTTTCCCTTTTGCTTACCATCTAACCTGAGGCAGATGGTTTAGGTACAGGTCAGATCCACTGTAGATCAAGTCTGAGATTCTTTCAGAAAATCAAGAGAAAAACCAACTGTCCAGCCCCTCACACTTTTGCTGTAAACTTCACTGTGATGCCTTCTCTACTCAGGAGAACTCTAAAGAGATGAAACCGGCATGAGGTAGACCGAGCCAGTGGGTGCTGGTACCGGGCGCTTACCTGCCCAAATGGAATCTACGCTAGTCAATCAGACTTCTGACCTTACCCTTCATCAGAAAGTTCCAGGAAGGAAATGGGAGTCAGAGACTCCTTTAACAGATATGTTGTTTCCTGATTATTTGGGCAAAGGCATGCAGCAGGCTGGCCTCTGAGATGCTGGGGTAGTGAGCATGCGGGTGACTGTCACTTCTGCGACTGCAGCTGTCATGCCGAATGACAGAATCTACATCATTAATCATCTGGCACAGCCGAAATAGAGTCATTGAAACAGACTGTTGTGGGATAATTGTCCAGAAATGTCACCATTTATCTACTGAGAGGACACTTTTATCCTCTGACAACGGGCTAACCCACTGACATTATATCTTAATTAAAAGAAAAATTAATCTGCACAATTCCTTTTCTTGCTAGCCCCTGTGCTTGTCCTGGACTGCATGTCATGTCAAACAGCGACAATAACCATGGGGTGGTCAGAAACCTTTGAGATCCAAGTCTTGGCAAGAGATTGCTAAAGAGCTGATTCTAGGACAGCCAACTTAACAAATGAATGTTTGGAAGAGAGAATCAGAGATGGGACATAAAAAAAAAAAAAAAAAGTGGGCTTAAGAGACTAAACAACCTTTGAGACTAACTTTGTGTGTTGGGTTGGTGGGGTGGGCAGAGAGCATATGGGGATGACAACTGATATTTTCAGATAAGCCTATAGACTTTTCCAAATATCTAGAAAATTCTGTAGAGATGACTTCCTGAATCGAATTAAGTCATTTTCTACAAGGTTGAGCTCTCGTAGAGTTTGTTTGCTGTGGACATTGCACTAAAACAGCCAGCTGAGGGATGTTGCTCTGGAAGTCCTCTCAGGCTTGGTAACACACACCTCTGGGTTTGGATTCTGGGTCTGGGGGTGTGTTTGGTGGTGGGTGGTGGTGGGGGGCTTACCTTGAACCACCGTGTAGGAGGCTTCCACAGAAGACAGGTTGGTAATAACAGTGACATCATCGTCACGGTTGGAGTTCTCAATGTCGATGGTGATGGATTTCTCCATTTCCCGATGCAGACTGGTCACCACCCCTGTGGGGCGTGTCACATTGGTCAGGCGGCCCTCGTGATCATAGCTGGAGGACAGACACACTGGTTAGAACACAGTTACTGAGGCTGAAGGCTTCCCCAACACTCAGAACAACACAAGGGATAGGTTCATGGGGCCCAAGGAAGAGATTGGGAGGTGGGGTGACCAGATGATGCATTACCCCAAGGTTCCTTGTCACAATCCTCAAAATTCCAACCTACCCTGAGAAATTGTGGTGACACTTTCTACTACCCACCAGCATACCTGCCTCACCTTAGTGAAAACATTTCACCCCCAGCATGGTATATTTAATTATGCTTCCCAAGTTAGTGGGAATATCTGCTTCCAAGCATCTTCTACTCGTTAATGTATATGTCCCACAAAGCCCCCAAATTAATCTTTCTAAAAATGATCAGTTTCCTAGGTCACTTCTCTGTTGAACTAACCACACCCTTTCCCTCGGTTGCTCAACCAAGTCAAAACTTAGCACTTGAGACCATTCATACCTTTGGTCTCCCACACGCACATCATTCTGTCTACCTTGTCACCTCATTGTCTTCTGGTCAGCTTGGGAAAAGTGATACCTCCAGGCCTTGGCTCAAGCATAGCAACCTTTTCTCTGTTCCTGTAGCCCCAATCAACCATGGCTTTTTAGACAGTTTTCCCCAACGACACCCTTGACCTCAGTTGTTCTTGGCACCCAAGTCTAGGTCCATCAGCTGTCCTGCTCAGCTGCCAGGAAGTTGCCTGAAATCGGGCCCTCCTCGTTTACGTATATTGTCAGCTTTACTCTTTGCGAAGTGTGCAGTGTGTTCTCCACCTCCTTTAGCAGAAGCCTTGCTGTTCCACTTGGTAGCGCATTTCCCCCACCCTGGAAGATCCACTGTAGCCATGTAGCCTGCACCCCTCTATGCCTCAGGAAAGGGAAGCAGGCTCTTTTCAAGGTCTAAACATGGAGGCCTTCGGGTTGTCCCAGATCAGACTTGTCATTGGAGAAGGCATGGGGAGGAGGACAGAACAATGAAGGTGTGTTGCTTGGAGGATTAAAAAGAAGGAAAAACTGGGGAAGCCGGGATGGCTCAGTGGGTTAAGCGCTCACTTTGCAGCGCCGGGGACCGAGGATCGAATCCCGGCCCGGCCCTTGTGGACCCACGTGCTGAACTGAGGAGTTCCCCCAGTTCAGTTCTCTCTCTCTCTCTGCATCTCTCTCTCTCTCTGTCAAAAACAATAAAAAAATTAAAAAAAAAAAAAAGAAAGAAAAACTACTCAGCCTCGGGATGTGACTCCCTCTGGACTAGAGACAGGAACAAAGTTGGCAGAATCTGAGTGATGGAGCTGGGAGCTGGTATGGCCTGTGGGAAGGGCTGGAGGGCAGAACTACTGTGGTCTATTTGACTTTACCACTTAGTGCCTAGGACTCCAAAAGCATAAATGGCCAGAGCTGGGTAAATGTTTTTGGGCTAACTAAGGTACCACATTAAGCCGAATGGCCAGTTGGGCAAAGGTGGTGGGGGTTAATCAGAGGGGAGAATGGTGAGCAGGAATCCCAGTGAGTTATGGGGCCAGCCTTTGGCTCTGCTCCCTTCCTTTGCCCAGGGCACCAGGCAGTAGGTGGTACAGATATCACATTCCTGGAGAGGTCTGGGGTACAAGTACTACACAACTACTACAAACACGGACAGGACTAAGGCCCTTCAACCCAAAGGGATCTCTTTGTGCCTTTTTATTTGTTAAAGAACCTGCTTCTCAGACAGGCGTACAGAGATGCTATTTACAAAGTGGCAAATTAGAATAACTTAAATGTTCATCGATCAAAGATTTGTTAGATAACTGATGATTGAGCCACAGAGGAGAAACCTATGAAACCATCAAAAGTGATGACATGGATCTCCCTTTATCAGCATGAAAAAATACACATGTTGTTGAGTCAAAAGAGTGGAGTACAAAAACATATTCTCCTGATCGTATACTTTTGAGGGAGGAAACGGTGAGAAAATGAGTATACAAAAGAAATTCTCTGAAAACAGACATCTCAACGTTACATCTCCATATTTTTTGTATGTTCCCATATTTTAGGAATTATTTGTAACCAATATGCCTTACTGTCATGTTTTATAACCAGGAACAAGAGGTTTTTAAAAATAAGAAAATAAAAAAGAAGAACAAATGAAGGCCAAAGTTAGTAGAAGAAAGGAAAAACAAAGATCAGAGTGGAAATAAATGAGAGACTAAAAAGACAATAGAAGTGATCAATGAGACTAAGTGCTGGTTCTTTGAAAATAGGAACAAAATTGACAAATCTTCAGCTAGACTCACCAGGAAAAAAAGAGCCAATTCAAATGAAATCAGAAATGAAACAGGAGACATCACAACTGAAACCACAAGACACAAATGACCACAAGAGATTACCATGAACAATTATACGTCAACAAATTTGATAGCCTGAAAGAAATGGATAAATTCCTAGAAGCATCCAACTTACCAAGATTGAATCATGAAGAAATAAAAATATATAAGCAGACCAATTACCAGCAAGAACATTGAAGCAGTAATCAAAAACCTCTCAACAAACAGAAGTTCAGTACCAGAGGGCTTCACTGGTGAATTCTACCAAACATTCAAAGAACAATTAATAACAATTCTTCTCAAACTCTTCGAAAAAGTAGAAGAGGAGGAAACTATTCTAAACTAATTTTACAAGGTCAGCATTACTCTGATACCAACACCAGAAAAGGATGATATAGGAAAAGAAAATTACAGGCCAGTATCTCAGACGAATATAGATTAAAAAATCCTCAACAACATATTAGGAAATAGATTTCAATAGTATATTGAAAGGATCATACCCTGTGACCAAGAGGGTTTTTTTTTCCAGGCATGAAGAGATAGATCATATTGATTCATTTGTGGATGTTGAACTATCATATTAACAAAATGAAGGATGAAAATCATATGATCCTCTCAATGAATGCAGAAAAGCATCTGACAAAATTCAACATCTGTTTATAATAAATACTCAAAAAAGTGGGTATAGAAGAAATATACCACATTCAAGGCCACATATGACAAGCCCACAGATAACATCATACTGAATAGTATAAATCTAAAAACTTTTCATCTAAAATCAGGGAATAAGACAAAGGGTGCTGCTTTTTTCAACTAAATGTTCAAAGACCTAGGCAGAGCAATTGGCATGAAAAAGAAATAAAAGGCATCTTAACTGGAAAGAAAGAAGTAAAATTATCACTATTTGCATGTGACATGATATTACATAGAAAACCCTAAAGACTTCACCAAAACAATGTCAGAACTAATGAACACATGCAGAAAAGTTGCAGGATACAAAATCAACATATAAAAATCGGTTGCATTTCTATATGCTAATAAAATAGCAGATTTTTTTAAAAAAAACCGTACCATTTATAGTTGCACCAAAAAGAATAAAATTACCCCAGAATAAGTTTAACCAAGGAGGTAAAAGACCCGTGCACTGAAAACTATAAGACACAGATGAAGGAAACTGAAGATACAGATAAATGAAAAGATATTCCATGCTTATAGATGAAAAGAACTAATAATTTAAAAATGTCCATACTACCCATTGAGTCTATAGAGTCAATGCAATCCATATCAAAATTCCAATGGCTTTTTTTCACAGAAATAGAACAAACAATCCTAAAATTTGTATGGAATTACAAAAGACCTCAAATAGCCAAAGAAATTTTGAGAACATAGAATAAAGTTAAAAGCATCATGCCCCCTGATTTTAAATTCTATTACAAAGCTATAGTAATCACAACAATATGGTATTTGCATAAAAACAGACAGATAGATTAATGGAACAGAACAGAAAGCTGAGAAATAAACCCACACATATGTGGTCAATTAATTAACCATAAAGAAGCCAAGAATATGCAATGGGGAAAGGACAGTCTCTTCAATAAATGTTGTTGGGGAAACTGGACAGCCACATGCCAAAGAATGAAACTGGACCCCTATCTTATACCACTGACAAAAAGTAAACTTGAAAGTAAGATTTGAAACCATAAAACTCGAAGAGAACAAAGGCAACAGTAAGCACCTTGATATCGGTCTTTGTGATTATTTTTTTGAATGGACACCAAAAGTAAAGGCAACAACAAAATCAATAAGTGGGATGACATCAAACCAAAAAGCTCCTGCACAGCATATGAAACTATCAACAAAATGAGAAGGCGCCAACTAAATGAAGAAAATATTTGCAAATCATATATCTGACAAGGTGTTCATATCCCAAATATATACAGAACTCATACAACTCACAAGCAAAAAAACAAACCATCTGATTAAAAAATGTGCAGAAGATCTGAATAGACATTTTTCCAAAGAAGACATACAGATGGCCAATAGGTACATGAAAAGGTGCTCAACAACACTAACTGTAAGAGAAATGAAAAACAAAACATTAATGAGCTATGACCTCACACCTGTCAGAATGGCCATTATCAAAAAAACAAACAAAAAATTAAAAGCAAGTGTTGGAAAGAATATGGAGAAAAGGGACCCCTCATGAACTGCTCACGGGACTGCTTTTTCCTCAGTGAGGTGAGCCAACCAATGATCTCTGAAATGCATTGGGTCTTTAGGTGGAATTGTTAGAAGGGAAGATGAAAATATAGGAGGTGTTTGGGTTCAAGTGTAGCTTTAACTTAAGCTGGTGTGAGAGTGAAAGATGGCACTCAGATGACGCCTTCAGGGACAGAGTACCTGGCCTGTAATGCCTGCAAGTTCCTGTGCCCTGAAGGATGTGAGGATGCCTCAGAAGTCTGAAACAGACAACTTTGCCCAAGACAGCAAGGGAAAATAATCCTGCAATGCAGAAAACTTCCAGCAGGTGGCAACAGCTTCCTTTTCATTCTCCCAAACCCAGTGTCAATACAAAGATAAAGGGAACATTCCTGGATTCAGGCCTGATCAACAATGTCTCTCCCCTGTTCTCTCTGTGACAACCCCCCCACCCCCCTTACTAAATTCTCAGCTAGCAGCAACACCTAGACAGAAAGCAAGCAAGGACTCCAAACACATAGAGGTTAACCAAATCCTTCACCCATCAAACGAGCCAGGTCCTTGAAAATTCCACCTAGCAACTGGCAGAACGATGCCTTAGTAGTCTCCTCTCACCAGCGTCCCACTGGTTAATACCTGCAGCAGCAGGCCGTTTGACCGGGAGTTGCCTCCAGGAATGAGGGAAAACAGCTTTTTGACATAACAAATGGCGGGGCTATTAACTATGAGATAATTGTTAGGGGAAATATGACCAACTCTTACATCTTTTAATATGCCTAGCACTTTATCTGTATTGATCTGCTTCTGCTGAAGAGGAAATTCAGAGTTTATCTACCTGTCTGGGCAGTCAAGTGTGTTGCCGGACCTACTGGCAAATTGCAGGAGCCCCGCCAGGATCTTGCCTTTTAGGTTCTAATTTCCGCACACGCGGCAAACGTGAATAATCAGCAAAGTTAATCGGCGCGTCATCTCCCAGGTGTGGTGCATATCCAATATCCGCATGACGGAAAGGCAAGCCGATGAGAGCAATTCTCAACTCGAGTAGGGGGCATGTGCAATGTCAGTGGCCCAATAGTGCAAATCACTTAAGAGTCAGGGAGAAGAACACGAACATTTTGGGGCCACAGGTAGACCTTCCAGTTAGAAAGACAACGTGACTAAGAAATATTTGAAAGCTGCACAGGCAGCCAAGCCCGACGGCAGCCAGGACGACATAAGAGCTCTTGGCAAATACTTTATAAACCTACTTACTCGTAGAATGTTGTCCATCCTGTCTCATCACTCTTGGTGGCCAGAAGGCCCGTGTTCCCATCATAGGTCATGAGGCCAAGTTCCAGGGTCTGTGTGGACACGACTTTGAGACCACCATTGGTGCCCACTGTGAGGGTGATGATCTGGTTGTCGGGCATGAGCAGGTGGCGGGGCGTGCCACTGCTGTCCCGACGGATCTTCAGGGAATTCCCGCTATTGTCAATCAATTCAGTGACGTCATTGTCAGCACTGTAGGTGAAGTTGTACAGGTACTCTCCTGTCACCAGGCTCACAGTGTATTGGTGGATGCCATCGGCGTTGAAGACATATAGCTCCTGTTCTCCGGGGGACGCCGCCTCGTACTGGTTGAAAGCGTTGAGAACCGGCTTGTTCTTGCTGACAGCCCTGATCCGAATGTTCCCAAGGTCTGCGATGTAGATGGTACCATCTGGGGCGACAGCCAAGGACGAGGGGGAATTCAAGATGGCATCCGTCGCGTAGGCATCGTCTCCTGAGTAGCAGTTGCAGCTGACGTCGTTTTTGCAGTCACAGTCGGAGGCTGCCCCTGCTAGCAGGCAGATCTCCCCATTGGTTGTGACCTGGCGTAGCCGGTTGATCTTCTTCTCGTCCGTCTCGGTGATATAGAGGACCCCCGTGTGTGAGATGGCGATGGCGCTGGCCGACTCCAGGGCCGAGTGGATGGCCAGCTTGCTGAGGGAGTAGTCAATGCCGGGAACCTGGCAGTGCATGGGCCGTCCTGCGATGATGCTGACTTGGTGGTTCTCGGTGATGCGAAGGATGACGTTGTTTTCCAGGACATACAGAGAGTTGTCCATGGGGTTGACTGCCAGGTCTGTTGGCCACTCCAGGCGAACCTGTGGATGACATAGCGTCCGATGAAAGAACAGCGTCTAACATGCCCGGTGTTTAACAGAGTAGGGCACTTACCGTATTTTCCGGCGTATAAGACGACCGGGCGTATAAGACGACCCCCTAATTTTACAGTTAAAACATAGGTTTAGGCCTATATTCGCCGTATAAGACTACAGCGTGGGGGGTAGTCTTATACAGCGAATATAGGCCTAAACCTATGTTTTAACTGTAAAATTAGGGGGTCGTCTTATACGCCTGGTCGTCTTATACGCCGGAAAATACGGGGTATATTGCTGATGTGCAGCTGGGGGAAGACTTTTCTGCTAACACACTGTATGGGAAGTGCCCATCATTAGACCATTTGTCCACTGCCCGTGTTGAGGGTGTGCTACGGAGAAGAAGAGACTATGTAACAAACATCTCCTTCTATTATATATATGTGTTAATAGCATCGGCTGTAGCTACACTAGCACTAGGTCACCAGTGCTATGCATGATGCTCTTCTCAGCCTCAGATGATTAGACCAGGGTCAGCATCGTCATACAAGCTTGTATTGGTAGCCCACTGCACAAGAGGCAGGTTGTACAGGTAGCCCACTGCACAAGAGGCAGGTTGTACAGGTAGCCCGCTGCACAAGGGGCAGGTTGTACAGGTAGCCTGCTGCACAAGAGGCAGGTTGTATAGGTAGCCCGCTGCACAAGGGGCAGGTTGTACCGGTAGCCCGCTGCACAAGGGGCAGGTTGTACCGGTAGCCCGCTGCACAAGGGGCTAGTGCAATCCAGCCTGTCCTCTGCTCTAAGCCATGGGCCCAAGAAGGCTGCATTCATTAGAGGAGACCCCTTAATCTAAATCACAAACAGGAGCCATGCCGTTTAGAATGTGGCCCTGACCTAAGGGCAGCCCAGGCACAGGCTGCCAGCAAATTAAAACCTGAGTGTTTGCTTGAAACAATAAACTGGACCAAATAGATCCCTTCTCTGCAGAATTTGAAATGAAAATCTCAGTAGGAAGTTGTTAGTTTGTTGTGGAATTTGAGCTGAAATTAATGAGGTTAGCTGAGGGGTGAAACCACCCTTATAGGAAGGGTGAACACATGCTGAAGGGTGTTTGGGATCCATTTAATAAAGTCCAGTTTCTCAGGCTGTCCAATGAAGTGAGCCTGAGTCCTTTGCCTCCGTAAGAGCCCAGACTGAAGGAACATCACATGGGGGAATATTATAGAGGGCTCTGCTTTAGTTATTACTGCACAAAGTAAAGGTTTAGATAGTGAGGATGCAATCATTTGAGATTAACAGGCAAGTTCTGAGTGACATATATAACACTGTACTGTACATTCTCAAACCTGCGATAATGATGGAGAGGAGAGGTAATTACACAGTAACTCCTACCCTGTAATCTGCCATGGCTGGAGTATGTCACTAGCTCCACTTTTCTGAGCAGAATGTCTCTCTCCCCCCGGCCCCTCTCACATCTCTCTGACATGTCCCGTTCCATCTTGCTACCTAGTTCACCTCAAGCCTTCTGCAAACAAACCTGTGACCCCTTTCTATATCTCCTCCTCCCACTCCACTTTCAACTCGACCAGGCTGCTGGTGAGAACTTCAGGCCAAGAACCAGGTGTGGCTTAGTGATGAGAAATAAGGGTTAGTCCCACCTGGGCCACATCCATGCTGGAGTCACAGCTCAGTGGCCGGACGGCAGTGAGGTCATTGGAGCCCAGCAGGGTAGAAATGATTCCATTCTGGTCAACCTTCCGGATCATGGTGGCATCGACAAAATACATGAGTCCGTTCTTGTCCACTGCAATACCTGAGCGAGACAAACGGTGGGAGTGTGTCTCCTGGCCAGGAGCAGGGTTTGTGGGGTGGAAGTGGGGATGCCCGGTTGGGCATTATCTCCTTAGACCTTAGTGGGTGGATCAGCACACTCAGAACAGAAGCTCTTAACCTTCTAAAGTGACATCCTTTCTCATAAGCACTGTGCTGAGAGGTGCAAAATTCCTGGGGTGCTGGGCTGTATCATTACCCAACTGAAGAATGAACCTTGGGCTGTAAATAAAGTAAGTTCTGCAAGTGAATGAACGGGGAAATAACGTTGCATATGCTGCTGTCTTTAGGAAAGAAGTTATTTCCCAAGTTTGTTGCTTAAAAAATTATTGGTAATAAATTACTTGAATGCTCTTCCCATTTGATTGCAACAATGAGCTTGAGAAACAATGATTTTTCCCAGTCACACACTCCTAATACAAAATAGATCCTCCAGGAAGCATTCCCAATGAAGCCTTGACTCCACTGAGCACCTCAGTGCCCTGGGGGAACGCAGGTCCTAGTGCTCCCCCTTAAGGTGCAGACAGGAGCTTCTATTTCTTTTGCATCTTCACCCCAGTCCCTAAGCCCAAGGCTCCAGTTAACCCAGGCTGCCCGCTGCTTTCAAGGGAGCTAAAAATGCTAATGAATTGGACCCTCAAATGACTGGTCCTTCACCTTAAGTATCCTTGATCCCAACAGTGATTCTTTGGCTCCAAGAACCCCTCCCACCAACCCTAGGTCCTTGGAAATTAGACTCATTCATAATTGCTACCATTTATCGGGAATTTACATAATGCCAGGCGCTGTGCTTTACACACAGACACTATGGTCTAGTGTGAACTTCTGGGACTGGCTGGAGGCCCTCTTAGGCTCTGTTCTGTCTCTAGCCCACACAGCTGCTATTCAGGCTCAGGGAGCTCACATTTCCTTCTTTTTTTTAAGATTTATTTTTATTGTTTTTGACAGAGAGAGAGATACAGAGACAGAGACAGAGAGAAGGGGGAGGGCCCAGAACAGTCTCCATAGTTGCACATCATTCATTTTTCCACATAGTTTCATTCCACAGGTGGGAGTGGGGCTGCACAGGGCAGGAACTGGGTTGGGGTCTCACCCCTGTGAGAACCGAACTGGGGGAACTCCCCAGTTCAGCATGTGGGTCCGCATGGGCCGGGGCCGGGATTCGATCCTCGGTCCCCGGGGCTGCAAAGTGAGCGCTTAACCCACTGAGCCATCCCGGCTTCCCCACATTTCCTTCTGAGTCTTTGTGAAGGCAGCGGTCACAAACCTCCAGAAGCTGGGGAAGCTGGGATGGCTCAGGAGGTTAAGCGCTCACTTTGCAGCCCTTGGAACCCAAGGATCGAATCCCAGGCCTGGCCCAGGAGGATCCATATGCTGAACTGGGGTGTGCCCCCAGTTCAGTTCTTGCCGGGGCCCATGCGGGAGGCTCCCGACCCAGTTCCTGCCCTGTGCAGCCCTGCGCCCACCTGTGGAGTGAAACTATATGGAAAACTAATGCTGTCAACTATGGAGACTGCTCTGGGCCCTCCCCCTTCTCTCTGTTTCTGTCTCTGTATCTCTCTCTCTCTCTGTCAAAAACAATAAACAAACAAACAAACAAACAAAACCCCCACTCACCCACACACCACAGCGATCTCTTAGAGTTTAGTTATCCTAGGGGAAGCTGTGTTGGGAGAGCCTGGGCCCAGATCAGTTCTGATAAGAAGAAAGCCATGCTTGGGGTAGGCTCCCTCTGGGGCGGGGCTCCTTCCTTTGTAGCCTTTACCTCGAGGGCTCATGAGTGTGGCATCCACAGCCTTCCCTCCATCCCCGCAGCGAGCTTCATCGAAGGGCAAGCATTGCTCTCCAGTCCCGGCCACGACTTCCGAATTCCCAGCCAGGTCTTTGGCTCCACTCAGAGACTTGACACGGTAGATGCGCCGACTGTTGGTGTCAGACACATACAGCGAGCCAGATACGGGGTCTACTGCCAAATAGTACTTGTGTGCTGGGTTGTTGCTTTAGTAGAAGCACAAAGAAATGAGAGCGGGGCTATGCCGCTGGCCCACTGAATCAAAGGGATGACAAAAATCCTCCAACCCCCTAGAGTGTCTTTCCACTTTAGTGAACTGGAAAGAATCAAACATCATAACTTAGTGTTCTAACATATCCTGGTTTTTAGCTGTTTCTCATTGGATGTAAGCTCCTCATGTGATGAGGGAAGTCCTCCTTTCTCATCATGCTAAAGCATCACTGTTTCGTTCAGCCTGTGAGAAAGAGCCCACTATGGTCATGCTTTGGGCTTTGTGTTCTTGTGTGTCAGTCTCCTTTATTACCCCCTGTGGATTTACTATGTTCTCAAGGGGATTGAAGACTACATCCATGTAACATGTTCTTTTTAAAATCTGCGCTTCCTTGGTGCCTCCAAGGTACCAGACCATTAATCCTGGGGCAACCTGGAGTTCTCCTAACCTTGTAAGAGAGGCTTTCATAGTCCTCAGCCTCAGCTCTTCGCTACTGTCCCTCAGTATGGACATGAATAACGTTGGCACTTTGTGTGGGAAAATGTGATGACTTTCTGATAACAGAGGCAGGATCTGAATTACTGGGGTTGGAGATACAGTCTACATCCTGGGGAACAGTGAGGTCACAGTGAGCACCAGGTTTGGCCAGGGCCCTAAGCCACACCAGGACAACAACAGCATGTGAAACACATTAAGAAGGTGCTAAGCCTCAGAAACCCGCACCCTTTTCTTTGCCATGAATCTGGGTGTCCTGTGTGTTGCTGACTAAGACAGAGGAAGGTCTGTAGACTTGGTGAAGGATTAAGACTCAGGAAACTCTCAGTTCAAGTCTGACTCTGCTGGTGACCTTAGGTAATTCCCGTAGCCGGGCGGGGTCTTATGTTCCTTACAGGGCGGGTAATGCAGAAATTAAATCAGACCACCACTCACGTCCCTTTTGGCCCAAACCCAACAGTTTCTCCCCTTTGCAGTGTCTGTCACTGGTTGCAGGTTGAGACCACAATGAGTGCCCATACCCTTCACCTACTGGTTATTAAAACCACTGCTTCTTGGGTGCAGTCAGTGGATGCTGTTGCCACTCTGCCCTCCTGTGGTCAGTTAGGCTTTGGTGTCTCATGCCTAAAATGAGTACAGCCCCCCCCCCCCTGCTTTTTTAATCGCAGGTTGAAATTATGGGAAGAGAGGAGCTGGGAGAGGTGAAAGGAAGGTGAGGGTGATGACAGTACTGGATGCATTTGTCTTCTGGACAGTAGCTGGTAAATTACAAATTAAAACACTACCATTTGGGTTCTTCCCTGATTTAAGAAAGAAAGAAAACAAAACAAAAAAAAAACAACCAAAAACTGGGAAGCTATTTTTAGGAACAATTTGTGAATCGAAACCATCTTTAGTGCCAGCTTCTCCTCAGGTTGCTATTAAGACACATAATTGAACTAGAAGTCAAGGTCTTCCAGAATTCTAGCTTAGATAAGTAGTTTGAAAGAGTAGGCTACCTGGATCCCTCCTCTCCCCTTCCTTCTTTCTCTCTTCCTCCTCCTCCCCTCCTCTTCCTCTGCCTCCTCCTTCTTTTGGCTAGTAGAGCTTTAGAGAATATCATGTATGCAAAACAAATTAGGGCAGAAGGGGAAAAATTCTTGCCATCTTTTAATTAGATGCTGTACTTGGTGACTGGATGAAGAGTAACTGGCATGATCAGTGGAAGGCTCAGGCGCTGCACATCTGTGCCTATCTGTGAGGAAGATAATTAATTCTGGACGTTCTAGGGAGCCCAGTTCAAGGAGGCTTTTCCAAATCTCTGGCAGAAGAGCAGACAGCGGATGGTGTTGGGGCCCACTCTGCCTCATGGACTCTTACTCATTCCGACCAAAGTTCTCGCTGAGGCTCAGAGAGATGGACACCCTACCTCCGCGGTGGCTATGGTGAAGGTCAAGTGGGAGGTGTGAGCTTGGAGGGGGGTGTCCCTCCAGAGCCTTGCTGCTTCTTTTTTAAATTTGTCCCAGTTGGGGTGCATATAACCAGCCAATTTGGGGGTGCAGGAGAAAAAGGAGGCAGAGGACTCTTCCTATGCATGGTTTTCCCACTAACTTTGATGCTCTTGCATAGCTTGGCTCCACCCTTTGTCTAATTCTGACCTAACATCACAAAGAAGCCCCTTCCCTGTTCCATTTCCAGACATTCCCTTGAGCATAAAAATACATTGCTTTGTTTTCTCTTCTCTTCCAAGTAAAAATAAGGCCATTTTTCTTTCAGAAAGCTTATGTTACATCCATTTCAGTGCACCCCACGGCAACCTGGCCTTTTCCTCACTTTGTAATGGGAAGCTCTCCAGCGCTGTATGCACATATATGTGTGTTGTACACTGTATATGGATGGTGCTGGTATTGTTTTAAATGGTAACTTTGGGATAACTCAATGACAGAATGCACTTGGTCTACACCCTTCATACTACTGAATGGTAATCTAACTTCATGAAAATCCCCAGTGCATCTGATTGTTGGATTCATTCTGACCAGCAGATTGGCAATTAACTTGTGTGTTTTTTTTTTAAATGACCATATATTCAGGGGAAAAATCATTAATGAGTTGAAAATGAGTTTTTGACCCGTTTCCAGTTCATTAAAGCTTTTGTGAACCCAGTCCAGCATTTACAAAAGCCAGAAGTTTGCCTCAACTGTTTGCCCAATTATGGACTGCACTGAGCAGTCAGGATAAAAGTTCGCTGAGGGTTCATTATCTTGCTCTCGCATCTCCCGGAAATTCTAATTACCGTCAGCTTATTTGGTTGCTTTTTGACTGCATTTCATAATTGCTAAAGCTTATCATATCCACAACACACAATTAGCACATAAAAAGTTACTATATTTGGTACATAAAAATATACAACATTACAGAAGAAGCATGAAACAAAAAGCAGACACAAGGAAGCAAACGAACCATATCAAATTATATGGGAAAGAGTTTTTCATCTTACCTATGTTTAAACTCTTTATTTCTTTATAGAAAGAAAACAGAAGGAAAAAGAACAAACAGTTAGCGGAAGAATTGATGATAAAGCAAACATAACATTTTCGTTTCTTGTATAAAGGGGCCCAAGAAGAGGCAGTATTTTTCATTTTTTCTCATGTAGCTGATAGCTCCTGGCACAGTTTCTTGGGGAACAGACCTGATTTTGAATTCCTCCCGGCCCTTGGAAAGTCTAGACAAGAATGCTTGAATTCTCGGGTCAGTAATGTGGCTGTCACACAATGCGGTGGCAACAGGGGAAACAGGTCTTCTGGCTCATGAAGGGATGACAATGGGTTACCTGGTGAGTGCCACCACCTACTGATTGGTGGTGGCTGCTGGGATTGTGAGAGGAGAAAGATTCTGCAGCCAAATTCAAGCTCAGCTGTAAAGAGGACTGTGACTCATTGGCAATGTCTGCCCTGGATGTGGGAGGGAGCCTGGTGACACTGTGCTACCTATATGCCATCGGTCCATTACAGAGTAGAGTCACGACCAAACAAGAGCAAGGCCCTGCCCGCATCCAACTGCATCTTGGCAACCAGTCTGTTGAACCCCAAGAGTGTCTCAACCACTTCCTGTTCCATGTCATCTTCTCTCTCACCATCTCACTTGTGTGTGTGGGACCCCAAGTATACATCCTTTCTTATAGAGAACACCCTTAAAAAAATTCATAGGTAATAACATCCTTTTGCCATGGGAACCACAGATTCCGATTACCTTTCCTTTTCAGACAACTAGTAAAATTTTTGCTGTTTTTTTTTTTTTCTTTTAGAAAGGAAAACACATTTCAATTTCCACAAGAAAGTGGCTAAAAGTGAACCACATTAGGGAGAAGAGAGATGCTAGGCCTTCAGGTAAAGAGAACAGCTTGCCATTCCTGAGGCTTCTCTCCTGGCTAGCAGCTAGTGGAAGGAGGCTTGACCCCTTTAGCTTCCTGCTGAGGGAGAATGCTTCCTGCAAAGAACAAAGAGGTTTAATGCCCTGACTCCTGCTTAGGTGCAGCTCGGCCTCTGCTGGGGGCCATCATTAGTGGTGGGTTCGCACAGGGATTACATTTTTATATTTTATTCCAACTTGTTAGTTTTTGCAGGGAAAAAAAAAGTTAATTAAATGATGCTGATAACTCCTGAGCTCTGACTGACATAGTGCAATTTAAGATTCATTCTGCAAAGCTTGGTGTGTCAGGGAGGCAGCTGGGAATTTGCGTGTCTATTTTACGTTGCTTAATGAAAGTGAAATGTTATCTGCCACCAGTGGTCGTCATATTTGGCTCTTAATTATTGCAATATCAATTCCGCTTTTATTATTTTTTTTTAAAGTCAAGATTTTGTGAAAAGACTGGATGGGATTTGGGGCCGTAGACCTGACCTACTTCTTGCCTAAGAACATCTACTTTCAGTTGATTAATATAATATCTACATTGAGGAGAGGAGAAGGGCAGGGGTATGAGGCCAAGTCACTGGGAGTGCAGAGTCCAAATGATCATAGGGGTCGAAGCTTTGGAGAAAGGCTGAGGTCACTGCTATTCTAGTCCAGGGCCCTCAGCAGGGTGGGTGCTCAGAAGGCAACACGTCACTTAACAGCACATTGTGTCAGTCTGTGATGAGCACGGGTGCCCTACTTACAAGGGACAGGCTGAGGCATTATGTCCACAGCCTCAGTAAGACCACCCCTGTAGGCACAGCCTTTGAGGAAGAAGTGGTGTCTCAGATTCAAGCACTGAGATGGAGTAGCTCTTCACACTGTGGAGTTTCCACGACTCCTCAGTGAAGCCTTTGGGGCCTCTCCAAGCATTATCACCTTGCCTGGCAGAGCTCCCAATCAGCCTGTCTTGTGATTTATGTGTGTGTGCTTGTCATTGCTGTGGATGGGAATGAGTGAGTAAATCTGGGCATGACCCCTTTCCATACTGTTGATTTTTAGTAGAGAGCCCTAGAAGGAGGATGGCTGGGAAAATGGGTTCTTGAGTGATAGAGGGCAGCAATGAGGTTCCTTTCCTCAGTGCTGGCCAGACGCTGCCTTGAACGAGTTCCAATCCCTCACGTTCTACTCAGAACCACAAAGCTGCAACCAGCTGTTGCTTCTTTTTAGTGCAACTCCCTCTGTGCCACAGAACAGGGTAGGCTTGGAAAGGTCACATTTTTTTTTTGGTCTGTTTTTGTTCTGAGGGAAAGTGAGTTGGAATTCACTGCCATTGTTTTTAGGGGGATGTGCTTATGTGGCTCATATGTCATTCTTGCACTCAGTTAGGTCATTGCTAGCCGTTCTGGTATAGGCATGGCTTTCAGGAACGCTCTTGCCCTATTGTGTGGATTCCCCTGGCATAGTTATAAGAAGTGCAATGCTCAATGTAGAAGTCACATTTCACTATTACCAGGACATCAAAGACAAACTGGTGAATGAGTGTCAATTCAAAAAGTATTTAGGTTATTCACTGCACAAGAAAACCTGAAATGCCCAGAAATATGAAGAATCAGGCTTGATGAAGTTTTTCCAAAATTTACAATTCTAACAATTTTCACATCGTCAACCTTCAGTTGTGAATATGAAAGAAAATGTTCTAATTTATCAATAATCTGAAATAAATGTTGATCAGCTGTACTGGAGGAAGAAGACTGAATGTCTCTCTATTCTTTCTACAGATAATGGCATTACAAAATTATTGTCACATTCAAATACCATCAAAGTGGATGTGGCCAAAAAGTATAGGCAAACAAGTATCCTGGAAGTGCAATAGTAATTGGTCAATCAACAATTTTAGGGAGTTTGTCTGGATTTTGTGATCTTTGCGGTAATTGCCAGCTTTTCAAAATTCATGATCTGTTGTTTATTTTTTCCATCTTAAATAATTTCAATTTCATTTCAAAATTGCATAAGATTAAGGCCCTTCAAAACCTGGTTCTGTTGATGGTAAAAGAAGCTTTGAAAACTGCCAAGAACTGCCCAAAATTTTAATGGGAATGTTGTTTTTATTGTTGTTCTGGGTGGGGGTTGCGTGCTGTATTTTGTTTCCTGCCCTCCATGTTTATATCCTGACTATCTTAGGAAAGTATCTGCTCTTCAACTGGAACCATATTCCTCCCTAACATTCTACCTTGGCATCAAGGGGGGATGTCCTGGTTGAACCGCTCAGGCAGACCATACCTTTGCCCGGTGTGGCTTCCTTCCAGTTTCTGCTGCCCTGGCCCTCCTTCCTAGGTCCCCTGTTTGTCATCTCTTCCCTCCTGGCACTAACACACCTAGGCTGGACAGTCCCCTTCCCTGAAGACGTTCCCTCATGGAGCGATGCCATTGACTCACCCCAGCAGCACCACCAGAATCTCAGCATGGGACAGTGTTTTAGTTGCACCCCTTCCCATGTTTAATATAATAACTTCATATTTGGAGGGGAAAAAAGAATTTTGAACATTATGGAAAGTGTGAGATTTTCAATGTTTATCAAAAGAGGCCAAGTTAAGAAAAGGTGGCAACAAGGCCCCATCCTTGATTATTTACTGCCTTTTATTGGGGTCCAGTTACGAAGATATTCTCAACTTGGGGAGGAAGCAATATTTCTCTATGACAGAAATCCACCCTGAGATGTCAGTGACTGACACATTTATGCTGCTCCACAGGGACTGGGCTGTCCAAGGGCCATCTAGAGAGGGTGGTCGTTGTCAGAAGGGGAGCAGGCTACTGAAGGTGAGGATATCAGGCGTTTGGGGGAAGTCTGTGTTGGAAATGTCTTGAATGCTGGTGGAATCAGATCATACCGGTGATCACCATTTTACCTAAGAAGGCTTTTTCTAGCCTCAGAAGTTTTTCAGCTGTGTAGAACTCTGCCCCTACAAGTTTTGAATTGGCAAAGAATGCAGGAAGCAGGAAGGACAGTGAAAGACTTATGGGAACATTTAAATATAACTCTAATTCAGAGTCTCAGCTCTGGGTGGGTAAGCAAGATAGGGACGCACCGACTCCCGAAATTGAATCATTCAGCTGCCAGCTCACAATGGAGAAAAGACATAAGCAAGGCAGGTCTCTTCCTCATGTCTCCCTCCCTTCGCTGGTTACTCTTTTGAAGTGTTGGGGATTGACAGCCCTTTGTTTTCAGGTATGTAGTGGGAAGAAAAGAAGAATCAAACCAGCGTTCTTGTAAAAGCTTAACTTCTAATCGGTCTCGGGATACCTGGCTGATGAAAGCAAGAACAAGCCCAAAGACGGTTTAAAAAGAAAAAAACAACACCACACAGCTGTCAAGGAAATTGGTAGTTACATTCCCTCCAGCCATCTCAGTGTCACCACGTGGGTGTGGCGTGGCTCGCTCTGAGTGGGCCTTTAGCTCGTACTATGGATGTGTGGCCTCTATGACTCAAGAGACATGGGAGTCAAGGGCAAGTTCCCACAAAAGGGAGGACATTGGTCTGTCTCCTTGAACTTAAGCAATGTATCTTGATCCTCTGGTGTGGACCTCTCACTGCTCTAGGCATCAAGGGGAACTATGCCAAAGGTGCCTGCTTCACAGACGCGAACACACTAGGGCCTTAAAGACGGACACAGATAAAACCGAAAACACGGCAGGAAGTATGGTCAACTTTTGTGGAAGATTCAAGTTCAGTGACCCAGAGGAGGATGAGAATTGGGCTTCAAGGGAAAGAAGGCCTTCAAACTGAGTCTTAGAGATGGACAGGATGACATTACGATGTAGATTAGATAGAGAAGGTATTTTATGTAGAAGGAGTGGCATGGGTCAAGGTGTGGAGACGTGAATGTAGCTGGCCAAGTGCAGATTTGTTGCTGAGCAGGAAGAACAGTGACAAAGAGTTAAGGGCCAGATGGGGAGGGTGACAGATGTCAGGCTAAAAAGCATGACCACCATGGAAAAGCATGATGCTGCCTCCAACCACTTCCTGCCTCCTCCCATGGCTCCCCATTGCCTGCAGGATGCCTGAGAACAAGAGGGCTCTCCTGGGATTAAAAGAAAAGGAAAGAAACGTTTTGGTGAGGGGACCTACTTGGGGAGCTCTAGGAAAAGTGATTCCACTCTCTTACTGCCACCCCCATCTGTGTTTCCGTGGTGGTGGGTTGCTGGGTCTTCTTGAACGCTCAGCTCGAATTGCCTTTACTTGCCCAGATGCTCAGCTCTCACTGTCGAGTGGGTGTTCCCCGAGCCTGGCGTTCAGCCCTGTCTGCCCCCTCAGAGCCCAGCAGAGGCCTGGCTCACCGTCACGCTCAGTACATGTCTGCTGGTTCACTGAGGCTGAGCTGGTTTCTACTTTCTTTTCATCTCTCCTAGGGCCCAGCGCAGTCACAGCTCCCAAGACAACTCAGCAGCACTTGTTCATGGCCAGATCCTGGACCTCTCTCCCAGAAGGGGCCTCAAAGACACTACAGTGAAGCGCAAGCTGCTACTTCGTCTAAGCCCTTCACTTAGCTGATAGCTGGGGCTGCTTCAGGAGGCACCACTATCTACTTAGTCGCTCAGGTCAAAATCCTCGGCACCCTCATTTCCTCCCCTCCCCCCTGCCCTCCTGCCCATTTCTTACACCTGATCCATCAACAGTTTCTGTCAGGCTTAACTCAAACATATATCCCCATAGGAACCCTTCCCCATTTCCCCTGCTGTCACCCTAGATACCACTGTCACCCCAAACCTGGACAACTGCTACAGCCCCCTTATGGATTTTCTGCCCGTACAGTCCATCTTCAAAAAATGCAAGTCAGATCACATCCACTCCACTCCGCTTCTTCCTCAACCTCCAATGGCTGTTTATTGCAATAAGAAAACGATTCACACTTGTCAGCCTGGTCAATAAGACCCTGAAGCATCAGTCCCCACCTATCTCTCTGCCTTCTGCTGACACACTCTCCTCTGAGCTCACCACCCTCCAGCCATGTTGGACTTCTATCAGTCCCTTCAAGCAAGCAGGTTATGTGCTAACATTACGGCTGTAGAATATCTTCCTGATGCCTTGAAAATTTCCCCCCAGATTGTCACATGGCTGACCTCACCACTCAGGACCCATTGTAAGTGTCACCTGGTATGAGCGGTTTCTCTGACCACTTTATCTTATGTAGCTTCTCATCCTGACCACCCACCCCCATTTCTTTACCTATTAGATTTTCCTTAAAGACTTGAATACTACTTGAAATGGTTATGTTCTTATTTGATTTGAAGTTCCCTATCAGACCAGAAACACAACAACGAGGACTTTTCTTATTTCCACATTTTCTGCCCCAGCCAGAAAGTCGCTGGCACTGTATACATTCACTAAGTATTGGTGGAGTAAATATTCTCCTTATTCATGACTTCATTTCTCCCTCTACTGACACATCCTGCTCTAGGGCCTGGAATCCACTTTCCTGGGAAGAAAGTTTCCTAGAAACTTCATCCAGCTTGGAGGAGTGTGGAGTTCTGACTCAGTCACAAGCAGTGGCCAGGAGAAAGCCACTCGGGGGTGGGCAGGAGATTCCTAGCACGGGCTGGGCAGTAATTCTAAATCACATCCTAGTGTGTGAAGACGCAGAGGATTTACTGAGAGCTGGGACACAGAGGTGGCTCAGGATAAATGCCTGAATTAGTAAATGAGCTTCAGATGTTCTCCAACTTTGACGAGTGTTGGAATCTTCCATCGTGCTTGTCAGTGATAAGAAACCCTGGCCTTTCTCTAGACTTACTGAGTCAGCGCCTCTAACCTGTTCCAGGCATCTGCATTTTTTTAAAGTGCTACTTTAGAAACCACAGCTGAAAGTAGCGGTTCTTTCCCTGTTTGGTACGCTATCAGATTCAGGTGTGGGGGACTTCTCAGATACAGCCCCTCAGCCCCAACTCCCCACCCCCAAGCACCATGATGGAGTGTGTACCCTTGTTTGTGAGTTAGGGGCTGACAACTGTACCCACCCAACACGTGTGTGGTGTTTTATAGCTACACAAAGCATTCCCCCTAAATCCTCATTAAACCTCAGCCCAGCACAGGGACTACGGTATATATTCTCTAAAGAACCCCAAGTGTGGCTGCTTCTTACCCAGAGAAGCTTTGCAGCAGTGGGAGCAACAGCCAAAAATAAAAGACAGGCTTTCTGTGTGTCCGCTTACCGTAGCTCCAGGATGCTGGTCACGTTGCGGGAGGGATAGATGCGCCGGATGTAATTGAAGTCCCCCACGAAGAGGCTGCCATCGACGCCCACGGCCAGGGCCACCGGGGCCAGCAGCTTGTTGCCCTCGGCAAGGCCATTGCAGCTGGGACAGGAAATGCTCCGGCGGCGGCCGTTGCCCATGATGCTGGTGATGATGGCGGGCTGCTGCGTCAGGAACTGGTTCTCCCCGGTGCCCTTGTGCAGGATTCCTGGGGGGCGGGACATGAGGGTGGTCATTGCTGTCCTGTGGGGCGACACCTCTACCAGCTGACAGAGGGCGAGGAGCAGTGACAGGGACAAGAGAAGCTGCAGGACACGCCGACCTTGGGGAGCTCCCTGCTTCCTCCCCATGCTGAGAGCGCTGAGTGGAATGGGAACCCCCAAAGCTGTGGCACTGAGGAGCTTAACATTTGTAGAGATGACAGAAGAATGGTGCGGTACACCAGGCGCATGGCCGAGGAGATGGGAAAACCTAGGAGCATTGTGGGCATTTGATGAAAAGTAAGTGAGGGAAGGGGAGGGGCTCCCACTTAAATGTCAAGGCTGGAGAGAAGGTTCCAGAGAACAGACCAGGCTGTGCTCACATACCGCTTTTAACATTGAGGATGTGATGTTTGTCCAGGGACCAGCCACCCAGGTTGGAAGGGTCCAGCTCAAATCCCTGAAGGACGGCCGTTCTTTTCTCCCACAGGATCAGACTAGGGCAGGTCTCATATTCAAACCCGACAGACACTGAAAGAGAAAAGGGGGTGGGGGAGAGACCAGAGAGTTGACGTGATTATTCCGGAGCTGTCCACGTGTGTGTTGTCATACAGATCCCGTCCCCTCTCCTTGTGATTCCACAGACGATCACAGTCAAATTTGAAGTGAAACTCCACCTTGAAACTTTACACAGCGGTACTCTGTGGGGACAACAAGACCTTTCCAAAGAGCAGCTGACTTTTAAAAATGACCCCAGTGACGTGGAGGGAGGAGGTGAAGCATTTAAAAACCAGGACACGTCTCTTTCAGAGATGGACAGGGAGTGTTTCTCTTAGCCTGCTGCTTACGGCATGCATTTTTAATATTTTGTGTTATTTATTTTCACTCATGAGGAGAAAGGCCCATGGAAGTTTAGTGGCTCATTTATAAGGAGATTCAGGAGACAATGGCATGTATAAGTTAAGGCACTTTGTATGTCCAATCAGGATACCAGAGAGCATGAGGGGAAGTAGACACAGGGACACAACGTGCTAATTACATGGCAAGTCAGTGGGGAAGAGAATCCCCAGACTGTACAAATCCTCTATTGGCTGCAAACGGGAGAGAGAGGCAGAAGGTGAAGGACTTTAGTTCTAACTCTGCTCCAGCTCACACTTCCTCGTGACTTCATTTTCCCATGTGTAGAAAGGAGCGAGGGAAGCCTTAATTTCTCAGAGAGATGTGGTAAAAATAGATGAGACAAAACACCAAGATGCCATGCATTTTTAATTGGAATGCTACTTTAGAAATATGAGGCAATGTTATTATTGCCGTTCCTACTACATTAAATTCTTAACTTCGTGTGTCACCTTTGGGGATTCTCTGCAGTGTCTTTTAAATCCTGAGCTATAGGAGTGTCAATATGAATGGAAGACACATTTTGTCTTTTTCAGAAAAACCATATATTTCCTAGCTTGTCCTCTGAAAATTCTAAGAAACAGTGGCTGACTGAGTAGCAGAAAGAATTACTAGTGCCTGGCTTATGGCCTTAAAATATTATTTCTCATGTAAAAGCATCAGGGCTCCTCAAAGAACTGGCCAGAGCAAGAAGTGAACAAGATGAGACCAGGCCATTTTATCACACCAGATAGAAAGGAAGGAACAAAAATCTACTGGGGTCATGTTGAAAGAATTTGGGAGTCAGCTTGAACAGGCTTTCACCGATGAAAGATGGAACACCTGAACCGTTAGTAAAGAAAACTTTAATGGACTAAAAGATATTAGAGACATTTCATTCTATGAGTTCACAATGGTATTTAATAAAACATTAATTTGCCACCATTAAGAAATGTTAAAAAAAATGACTTATTATATTGAAAACTAGTAAATAAAGGGAAACAACTAAGTACTTAATCCTTTCTTATTAATATTTGAACTGTACTTCTAATAATGAAGTAGTTAATGAGAAAGTAAGTATACCTATAGAAAAGTATTCTGGCTACCAAATAAAGAAGGAATGATAGAATGAAAATATCACTTTGCAATGACCTAATGGATCTAGGCAATGAACACCAAATCTACTAAACCGCTAAAGGGCAGACAAGCTGACATTAGGTGTTTCTTGATAGAAGAAGATAGCACACTACCTATCACCCTGTCATTCTTAAAAAAAAAAAAATCAAAGAATAAAATACTAGGAATAAACTTAACCAAGGAGCTTAAAGACCTGTATGCTAAAACTGTCAGACATTGGTGAAAGAAATAGAAGAAAACACAAAGAAATAGAAAGAGATTCCATGTTCATGAATGAAAAGAATAATACTGTTAACAGTTCATTCTACCCAAAGCAATCTACAGATTCAATGCAATTTCTATCAAAACACCAATGGCATTTTTCAGAGAAATAGAACAAACAATCCTAAAATTTGTATGGAACCACAAAAACAAAAACAAAACAAAACAAAACAAAAAACAACACACAAAAAAACATAAGTAGCCAAAGCAAACTTGAGAAAGAACAAAGCTGAAAGTATCATGCTTCCCGATTTCAAATGCTCTTACAAAGCTATAGTAATTAAAACAGTGGTTTTCACATAAAAACAGACATGCAGGTCAATGGAACAGAATAGAGAGCCCAGAAATAAACCCACACATATATGACCCATTAATGTGTGACAGAGGAACCAAGAATATACAGTAGGGAAAAGAGAGCCTCCTCAATTAATGGTACTGGGAAAACTGAACAGCCACATGCAGAATAATGAAACTGGACAACTATCTGACACCATATGCAAAAATTAACACAAGGTTAAAGACTTGAATGTAAAACTGAAACCATAAAACTCATAGAAGAAAACATAGGTGGCAAGCTTCTTGACATTGATCTTGGTGATGAGTTTTTGGTTTTGAGCAAAGGCAAAGGCAACAGAAGAAAAAAAAAATCAACAAGTAGAGCAACATCTAACTAAAAAGCTGCTGCACAGTAAAAGAAATCATTAACAAAATGAACAGGCCATCTACTGAACAGAAGATATTTATAATCATGCATTTGATGAGGGGTTAACATCCAAAATATTTAAAACTCATACCATTTAATAGCAAACAGCCCAAAAATCCAATTAAAAAATGGGCAGAGCATCTGAACAGACATTTTCCCAAAGAAGACATACAGATGGCCAACAGCAACAAGAAAAGTTGCTCAACAGCACTAGTCATCCAGGAAATGCAAATCAGAAGCATACTATTACTTCATACTTGTCAGAATGGCTAGTCGCAAAAAGATAAGAAATAGCAAGTGTTGGCAAGGAGGTGGAGAAAAGAAGCCCTCGTACACTGTTGGTGGGAATGCAAATTAGTGCAGCTTCTATGGAAAACAGTGTGGTGGTTCCCCCCAAAATAAAAAATGGAATTCCCATATGACCCAGCAATTCCACTTCTGTGTATTTACCTGAGGAAAATAAAAACAGTAACTCAAAAAAATATATGCACTCGCACATTCATTGCAGCTTTATAATAGCCAAGCTATGGAAAAAAAGTAAGTGCCCATCAATGAATGACTAAATAAAGATCTGGTAAATACATACAGTGGAATATTATTCAGTCATAAAAATTATAAAATCTTGCTACTTGCAACAACATGAAGGGACCCAGAGGGCATTATACTAATTGAAATAAGTCAAAAACAAATACTGTATGATCTCAGTTATATGTGGAAGCTTAAAACAATAACAATAACAACAACAACGACGATGACAACAACAACAACAAACAAGCTAATAGATACAGAGAACAGATTTGTGGTTGCAAGAGTTGGAGGGGGGTAGTGGTGAGTATAATGGGTAAAGGGAGTCAAAAGGTATAAACTTCCAACTTATAAAATAAATGAGTCCTGGGGATATAATTTACAGCATATCAACTGTATTTAATAATAGTATATTGCACAATAAAAATCAGCAATAAAAAATAATAGTATATTGCATACTTGAAAATTGCTAAGAGTGTAAATCTGAAAAGTTCTCATCACAAGAAAAACACTTTTTGTAACAATGTATCGTGACAGATATTAGCCAGACTTATTGTGTTGAGCATTTCACAATATACACAAACATCGAATCACTATGCTGTGCATCTGAAACTAATATAATGTTACATGTCAATTACACCTCAATTTTAAAAATTTTGTATGGGTTAAAAAATACAAATACAAATACAAATACAAATAAAACCTGAATCCGAGAAAGCCTCAAGAGGGTTATGTTAAGCAGCCACAGGTGTACAATCAGAAACAAACCAGATTCTGTGAAATTCTACAGGCAAGCAACACATTTTCTTCAACACATAAATCATAAAACATAAACAAGAGAGCAAGAGATGGAAGGGGAACACCATGGATTAAAAAATGTAAGAGAAACCAACCAATTACAAAAGGTAAATCTTATTAGGCTTCTGATTCACACACATAATACTTTATGATGGGCTTTTGGATTACATTAAGAAATGATGTGTTTCTCTTGTGATAATGATATTGTTGCTATGGTTTAGAAGTGTTTTCTTAGAGATACATATGGATATATTTTGGATGAGATGATGTGATGTCTGCGACTTGCTTCAGAAAGATACGGGAGGCAGGGGGAAGTGGATGAGGGTATGGAGTAAATACCCTCAATTCATCACGACTTGATAATGGTAGAAGCTGGAGTACGTGGGCTACATTATAATAGTCTACTTTTTGATGCTGGCTATCGTTTTGATATTGACTAAAGCCTGTATGATATTTTTTGATTAGGCACTATTTATATGAAATGCAGTATTCATAGTTACTCCAATAACTTATTATTAGCTTTATGAAGTTATAACTCCACTTGCTGATGAAGCAGACCAGTAGGGCCATAGCCTGAGCATGTGTAACTGCTAGGTGCATGGCTTCATGCAAATCTCTTAGCCTGGCCCTTGTCCCCATCTGCATGATGGGGACCATGAGAGTGCTTACTTCACAGAGTTATTGAGAAGCTATCCAAGACAAAGTATTTATCACACTGCTCTGTGCAATGGGAGTGTCTGATAAACACTGCCTGCCAATTACAGTGAAAATTTTAGAGTCTGTAGGTTTTCTATTTTGGTAACTTATCACAGTTCTTAAAAATCACAAGCCTATTGGTAAGAAAAAATATATAGGAAATCTGGATTTTAATGCACTCCAGATAGCTTTCTATAAGTGGGCCAATATATATATGGGGTACGTTGCTATTAATCCACAGCTCACAGCTCTTCAAAGACTGATCACAGTAGGACACAGCTCTTAGGGTGGGCTTTCATAAATGAGGGGTCAAAGGCAAAACCTGACTCACAGTAAGTGGGTTTCAGATCCCACTCAGCTCCACTTTTGGATTCTCAAGGTGCTTCCTGTGCCATTTGCAAGTGCTCACACTGGACTGTGACCTAGCCCCTGCCACCTCTTCCCCTATCTAGAAGATTCTCTGTGTCCACTACCTTCTAGCCACAATGGCCTTCTCTTTGTCTTTCAAACATACCTCACTCATCCTTTTATTTTCCTTTCGCCAGGAAAAAACATGGTCTTTTTCTGATTTTCACATGGTTCCTTCTTGTCATTCAAGTCTCAGTTTAAACGTCCCCCACCAAGGAGCCTTCCCTGAATGACTTCAATATCGCTTGCACCTCCACCCCCATACATATCACTTATTTTTACTTCCCTATTAGCACTTACCACTGGTTGGCATTTTATCATTCATTCTGTGTTTATTATCTCGGTCACCCACTGGAACCGAAGGCCCATGGAAAAGGACTCTTGTCTCTGACAGTAGTCACGGGATTTCTAGCTACCAGCATAGTGCATGGCACATACAGGGAACTCCATAAATACTAGTCAAAGGAATGCATGCCTAAAACCCGAGAATCCCTGAGGCTGACACTGCAACCTACCCACAGCATCCGAAAGCCCGTACACCCTCTGGCCGTATGCGTCTGTCTTGTCCCAGATGAAGGTGTAGGCCAGGTTGGAAGAGGCCTGGAACGACTTCTGGAAGAGGTGTCCTTCAACAGCAACCATCAGGTGCACCTTGATGAGGTTTAGGGGCACTGTGGACTGGGTCATGGTGATCTTCAGCAGCGACTTGTACCCTGCGGTCCTGGAGCTCAGGTAGCGAAGCTTCACGTTGGAGCCCGGGAGCTCAAGTTCTTCATGGAGAACCTGGGGAGGAAATGCATGGGACACATGCTGCATCAGCTGGGCCTTGGCTGGTGGACTGTTTGCCACCCCCAGGCTGCCTGCTGTCGCCACCCTCACCGAAGCATCAGGCCTGAACCGCTTCCCACAGCCAAGGGGAGAAAAAGAAAACAGCCGAATCGAAACTTTATCCTACATCATGGAGCGAAGGGGCTGAGGTTATGATTTTTGGATTAATAATTATTCTTGGTCACTGTTGCGTTTCTTTTTAAAAACCACACGGTTGGCAAAAGATGTAAATAAGAACAGCAGGCTTTATTGCTAGCTGCATGCAAGGAGGCCGCAAGAGGCTGTAATTATATGAACCTGCAACTTCCACTGACAATTGGTATAAAGCAACAGGGAGGCAATAATGTAATCTGCCCTCTGCTGTAGCACCGATGTAGATTATTAAAGCGTCTCTTATGCATCTCTGTGACTAACAGGAATAAAAGGCAATTTGCAGGTGGGCTGCACATATGCATATTGTTTTGATTTTATTAAAAGCTCTGGTGACTGTCAAAGTCTTGAGCCACCACCTGGAAACATCTGGAATGTCCAGGAAAGATGGGGTTTTCTCTTCAGTGACCATAAAGTCTACTGTGTTCCTATTTTCTGTCCCCCCTCCTCACCCACCCACCCAGGGAGCGATGCGGTGGGAGGCCGTTGGCCAGTAGGTTTGCTCAAGGCAGTTCCAGCAGTCCTACCCTGGTACCCGCTGTTCCTACCTGGGTCTCAGGTACAATGGGATTCTGTCCCGGGGCAGCACTGAAGAAGGTGGACAATGGGGAGGAGATGATGATTGGATCTGGCCGTACGAAGCCACTGAGGTCACAGCTGGGGATGGAGTTTTCCTCAGTCTTCATCACGAGGGTGTCCATGGCGTAAAAGCTATTCCACGGCAGCCACACGGTACGCTCCTGGCTCATAAACGGGGCTCGCTCAAAGTGCAGGGTTAAGGAGGCGCCCCCATTGGCAATCAGGTCAAACCTGGAGAGGAGGGCAGTGGGTGACCTCATCGTCAGACAAGGTGGGGGCTCTGACCTCTGTACCCGAGGGTGGTAGGAGGGACAGAGCGTGTAGCAGAACACCGTGGGCTTTGGAGGCAGTCTGGCTGGTTGGGACCTGAGCTCTACCACTTACTAGCAGTGGCTGTGGGCAAGTGCCTAACCCTCTCTGAGCCCAAGCATCTTTACCCATGAAATGGGAATAACTGCAGTGACTTCACAGTGTGGCTGAGAGAATGAAACATGATGAAGAGTGCAGAGCAGGGGTCAGCAACGTACACCCAGGAGCTAAATCTGGCCCATCTGTTGTGGTTAAAAAACGTTTTATTGGAATATAGCCATGCCCACTGGTTTACTTATCCTCTCCAGCTGTTTCTGTGCTACAAGGGCAGAACTGAACACAGACCATACACGTGCAAGACCTAAAATATCTCCTATCTGGCCATTTACAGAAAGAGTTTCCCCCGTCATGTAAAGCACTTAGCGTCGTGCTAGGCTAATATAGTGGCGCTATGATGCGATCCGAGGACACAGGGAGGGGTTCATTAAAGCTTTCTTCTCATCAACCTTTGTTGCTTTTGATTTTTTTGGGTTTGCTTTTTGCTTTCATAAAACCTTAACTTTTTTTTTTTTTTTTGAGATATACCGGTAATTGACGTATAACATTAGTTTTAGGTGTATAACATGATTTGATATTTGTACATATTACAAAATGAGGACAGTAAGTCTAGTTTTCATTGCCACAAATAGTTATAGGATTTCTTTTCTTGTGGCGAAAACTTTTAAGATCTACTCTCTAAGCAACTTTCAAATATACAGGACAGTATTAGTAACTATAGTCACCATGCTATATGTTACATCCTCATGCCTCATTTATTTCATTACTGGGAGTTTGCACCTTTTGAACCACCTTCACCCATTTTTCCCTGTCTTTCATATATTTTTTTTTAAGATTTATTTTTTCACAGAGAGAGAGAGAGAGAGAGAGAGAGAGAGAGAGAGAGAGAGAGAGAGAGAGAGAGAGACAGAGGGAAGGAGGAGGGCCCAGAGCAGTCTCCACAGCAGTCTCCACAGTTGTATGTCATCAGTTTTTGACATAGTTTCATTCCACACAGGTGGGTGGGGGGCCATGCAGGGCAGGACCTGGGCCAGGGCCTCCCGCATGGGAGATACGCCCCCATGAGCTGGGGGCTGGACCAAGGGCCTCCCACATGGGAAGTTCACCCCAGTGAGAACTGAACTAGGGGCCACACCCCAGTTCAGCCTATGGGTCTATGAGCTGGGGCCGGGATTTGATCCTCAGACCCTGGGGCTGCAAAGCGAGTGCTTAACCCGCTGAGCCATCCCGGCTTCCCGTTTCTCATATTTTTGACAATCATTTAAAAACTATATTCCTATTTGCTCCTCAAGAGCTGGGTGGAGGGGTAGTAACCTAGTACAGTAAAATAAAGGTAGTTCTTCCCCAATTAACAGAAAAGAAGGAGGTTCATGAAGATGTCTCAGTGTTAAGCTTTAGCCCTCCACCACATCTCACCCTGTTAGGGCAGAGGTGTTGTCTTGCTCATTTCAGAATCCCCAGCAGCTAACAGATTGCCCAAGTTACAGTCAAATAATAAACTAAAAATATGCAGACCCACTGGCTTCACCCAATTTTTGGTAACACCTTTGGTGGCTTTTAACAGACATAAAATGAGCAAACACAGAGCATGTGAATATTAAGATAAGTATCAGAGCATGCACAGTGCAACAGTGTGCTTACGACATTAATTTGTTGACAAAGTTATTCCGGGGCATGCACGCTGCTGGGGATGGCTTTGTATAGGACACAGAAGTAGAGTCAAACGTTTTGACGTGAAATCGGTCCTAGTTGGTATGACAGACTCCAATCATCAATGTCTGTGACACACACCCATGCGTATACAGTGGAACGAGGCGCTGCTCGGAGCATTCCCAACCTCATCCTATTACTGCATGGCTTTGCAACCTGAACAAGCTGGAGAATCACCGATCCAGGAGGTTGGATAGATGACCCGGGGAGTGGACTTGGGCCAAGATTAGTAAAAAAACAAACAAACAAAAAAACAGCTGTGAGGGATGGGGCAGCATAAGGTGGGGACAGACAATAGGCAAAGGGCTCAAAAATGTCCACTTGTGCTGTCACAGGGCTTTGGAGGGCAAGAACACAGGATTCTAAGAATGCAGAATGGCCAAAGCAGCCCTGTATTACACACAGTCCTGCTGCTTTAAAGTAATTGGATTTGGCTGCAGAAACATATGAATGTGAGATCAGAAGCTTAGTGAACATTGACACTTTGATGTCACTCATCAGAAGTCTTCTTTGGGTTTCACAGGTGGGAATGTGAGGATAGGGCTACTGTGGGCTGGTCGTTTTTGAAAATACTGCAAGGCTGCCTTAGAACATTAAAAATACAAGGCCAGACTTCACTAGAGAAAGGCAAGGATCTCAGATCTTCCCCACAATAATTTGTCCATGATTTTTCACTCTAGTTTTCTAGAAAAAGTAGTGCATCTGATTTATAGTAAGTCTCTTCTTTCATTTGGAATAGAACCTAACAGTTTGCATTTTGTTTTTAGCCCAGGGTGGGTGACTGTTTTCCCCTTGCCATAGATTTTTTTCTTCTTCTTATCTTTTCCTTTAAATTTTACTCCACATCCAATGGATGAAGGAAATGACAAAGCTTTCATCTTGGTGGGCGCTGCACGGTGTGTGTTTCCAATCAGAAGATAATAGGGAAAGGTTGCCTCCTTCACACAGCAGGGTGATGGCTAAATGCATTTAATTAGACTTTTCTGATTACATCCCACCCCCTCAAAACAGGAATGAAAACCATACAACTCTTAAAGCCACAGATGAAAGCAGAAGGGGCTCACCACAGGGCACTATGTTATTGAATTCCTGTCACCCTGCACCCACTTTGATTTTAAAATAGCAGTGAGTTTTCAAGAGTTGCTTTCCCTTCTTCTTTCTAGAATCCAACCCCTCCCCCACCCTCACCCCTGACACCCACAGACAGGAGCCTCACCTGACCTGGAAGAAACAGGATAAGTAAGGGCTGTGGGCAGCCCTGAATGGGTGCGCTGCTCTCACTATTTTTTCTTTTTGATACCTTACCCCAAGGCAGCCTATATCTCTGGGGCGGGGATAGTGGGTAGGGATCCTCACTAGAGAGGTCTGGCCTGGTGGCCATTCCAGTCCACAAAGGGAAGCCACGTGCTTCTAAGCCAGTAACACCGTCTGTCTGCACCGCCAGCCCTGACTAGGTAAGAGCTCCACAGATCCACTTACGTGCCATCTTGGCGGGTGATGGTGTAGCCGTATTTTGGGTACTTGACAAAGGACACGTTCACACCGACCAGGGGAGTCCCATCTGTAGTTACTACTTGGCCTCGGATGAGAGAAACCAAGCTGCGAGAAACAAGAGACAGGGGTCTTTGAGCCACACACATGAGAACAAGGACACAGAGGGGTCCAGAGCCCCTCCCCCTTTGTCACTAGCCCACCCCCATCCTCATCCGTCCCTAAGGCAAGGAGAATACTTCCCACATTACCTTCTGGCTCACACGGCCATACCTCGCACAGAACGGCTATCTCAATGCTTGCTTCCCTGACAGGCAGAAGTGGTGACAGGTTGGGGTGGAGCCCAGGGGCAGCACTTCCAGTCATTTGGCTGGGCGTGGAGGAGCCCTGTGCAGGTTCCCTCTCCCTTTGGCCTCGCTGCATTTCTAGACATCGTGTCACTTTCACTTGGCCCAGCGTCTGGCTGCCCCTCATGGCGTGTGTCTGTGCCTTCGTCTGGCACAGGGTGTATTATACTCGGGTGAGAGCTTCCCCATCTGGCTACTCATTTCCTTGCTCAGCTTTGGAGGAAGGCAATGTTCCCCTTCTCCTCCAGCCTGGGATGTCAGAGGGAGTGGATGCGGGTGCACAGAGGTTTGTGACCAGGCTGGGCCACGTAAATACGTTTTTTTTTTGTTGCCCTTTAAGAGCAAGATTTCTCACCATCATGACAGCCAGAGGAAAACAGGATATTGAAAAAATATAGATATTTTTTCCTGGGAGAACTATCTTGAATTCTGGATTCCATGTAATTATGTATTTCTCTTCCATCAAATTCCTGCTATCTTGAGTGGGAGGTGGCTGAAATCCCACTCAACTTTTTTTCCACTGTCAAAGAAAGCACCCTTCTCTCCAGATCATAGGAAGTAGAACTTTCCTAAGAATGCCCATATCTGACCAGGCACTTCTGGGAAAGCCCATAATGCAATAGAGATGTCACAATATTTCACTGAAAATCCACGGAGGGAGAATACATGTGCCTCTCTCACTGGAAGTCTCTTGCTTTCCTGGAGAAATGGGCTAATGAGAAGTGCCACGTTTTTGCACTAACCCCCCAGCCTACCAGGAAGGCCTGCAGCTGTTGGTCTTGAAGCCACTGGACAATTCAGCAAAGGCAGAGAGGTTCTCAGACTTTCAGGTTCCTGGATACACTCCCAATTCCTAGACTAGGTAGGTAATGAAGCTGACCTGTTCTTTGCCAGAATCCTGTCCAAACCTGCTCGATTTTTGGAATGCACTTAATTCTGCAATCCCAGGTGACCCCCAAACTGGAGAGATGCTTTCTCCAAGACCCTCTGTTTTTATTAGCAATCCCCCCAGCTGTTCAACTCCAACCCTTGGATGGATCTCAGGAGGGTTTAGACTGTTCCACTGACAGCTCTAATTGTCTGCTACTGGCTGTTTAACAAATGAATCCCATTTTTAGCTGGTTCCAACCATAATGCTAGTCTTTTGAAAGTGAAAAACTAATTTATGCAAATAATTCTTTTGTTCAATTTTGTTTCTTATCTTGGCTCAGGTTAAGATTTCTTTCAGACCTTCGCAGACACAATTTTAAAATCAATGATGTGTGTTGACCACAAGGTACAAAGCTCTTGTGATGAGAAAACAAAATTGAGAGTACGTCTCACGGTGGGGGTTTCCCCTTCTTTCTCATGCAACTGGTATGTCTTTTAAATCATTCTTGTAGCATGTGACTTTGCAGAACTCCCTAGGAATAAAAGGAGCTGGGTTGCCTATGATTTCTACCCCTTATTTTTCTACTTCTTCATTGCTTCTGGCTTCCTATCATTTCGAGCAGTCAATTCACAGAAAAGATTCAGCCAAGACATGCTACCAGTTCATTTCTATTTATGATTATTGATGTGTAACAATTATCACATTATCTAGATAGTAAGATCTGCTCTACAAATTATAGTGGTGGAGTCAAGGCATTTTAGTTATTTTTGTATACCATTATCAAGGCAAAAAACCTTCGTAGAAGTCTTGAATTAAGATTTTTTTTTTTTACTTTAGTTTTGTCCATTATTCGTGAGACAATAATGTCCTGAAATTCACATGTGTGGTGAACTTCAACCTATGTCTTAGAGCAGGGGTCTCCAAACTGCAGCCCGCGAGGCCCTCTCATCTGGCCCATGGAGACCTTTTTACCTGAATAAAAGAATATTAAATAAATAACTAAAAACAACATCTATGTTTTGATTCTTTTTTATTTGGACCTCGAGTGTGTAGTCGGCCCCCAAACTGCTGTTTGATAATTAATGCGGCCCGTGGGGTGAAAAGTTTGGAGACCCCTGTCTTAGAGTAACACTGTGTTTCTGAATCAGTATCCATGTGGACTGCTAGAGAGAGCATGGGTTAATATGCTATTGACTGCTGCCTTCAGAGCTTCAGAGAAACTGTCTTGAAAGCAAATTTGTTTTGGCCAGATCTCAGGGGCTGGTACAGTCCACCAAATATTCTGGGGTCCCTGCTTGCTCTCCTGCATTTTGGTTCAAGGTGTTTCCTGAAGTGGTAACGGTTGGTGGGAAGGATAAGATTAAATTTTAAGGAACAGGTGAAGAAAGAGTATGAAAAGAAGAATATCAGGAAATTACTGGATTGAGGATAGAAATATTGCAATGTTAACAGGAAGTTGACTGAAACAGGGCATGGGCCTTCTAAAGAGTATGTATATATATATATACACACACACACACTTTTTTTAATTTTTATTTTTTTGATCAGAGATTTGCAGTTTCTTTTATTTTTTGAGTTCTTGTGTTCAAATAATATTACTGCATGTTGTATATTCTACAGATATCATTTTAGTTTTACCAATCAAGAGGATGAAGTTTTTGAGGTTAACTAACTTGCCTAATATGACATAGCTAAGGGTGTGTCATGGCTGAAACAGAAGAGGTATTACAAAGGGAGACTTAAAATAATAGCAATAATGCCAACAATAATAGATCATAAAAATGATCTAAAAACCAGGCAACCAAAAGGTACCCCTCGCAGGTTCTGGGTTAAAAGTGACCAAATCCCACAGAGAGACCAGGACTCTGCTCTTGACCTTGACCCCAGAGAGGAAAGGGCCTTCTATGAACCAGAGTGTGGATCTACGTCTTTGGTGTAGCTTCAAGGTCAACTGGGCCCATGGAAACACCCTTCCTGCTGCTGTGACAGGAAGGGGGCCAGTGACCTAGGTGGCCTTGCAGGGACAGAAGGTGCCTACCTGCTGTTGAAGGGACTGTCCCCAGGAATGATGTGAGTGCTGTCTTTGCCTGCCAAGAGCTTGATTCGGTCGTAGAAGGACTTCACTGTGGGCGAGTCTGTCTTGCCCTGCTGAATGATGTCCAGGGGGTCCCGGGACCCCCGGCAGAGCAGGCTGTTCTGACAGGCCGACTGCAGGCAGCAGTCAGGGTCCAGGCAGTCCACCAGGCCATCTGTAAGGGCAGAGCCAGAGCCCGGGTCAGTGCATTTCAGGGCCCAAGGCCGCTCAGAGACGCTAACACCTTGGGCACCATCATCCCTTCCTAAGAGCCTGCCTTGGCAGGTGGCACACAGCAATCCTAGTGAAATTCCAATATAGACACCTGGAAAATGAAAGGCTGGAAGGAAATTATTTAGAATGTTGACAAAAGGTCACACCCAAGTAGTAGGCCACTGTGTTTCTCCCCCTTTATTTTTCTTTTCTGGAATCTCTACTTTTTTCTCTTATGAGCAACTGTTACTTAAATGGTTGGAAATACAAACACTTTGCCTATAAACAACTCAGCGCAAAACATTGCCCGTAGCCAGTTCTCAGGGGCCTTTGCTAATGGGTGCACAAAACGCTTGGGATTCCTTAACTCGACAAATGTTTGAGTGCCATACAAGTTTTAGAAATAAACCAGGGGACAAAGGATGATGGTGTTTGTCCTTAAGGAGCTGACGACATTGTGGGGGAAACAGATAGGCCCTTCCTTTCAGATCCAGGCTTGGTGCGGACTCCTTTTAGAGGAAACCTTCTTTCCTGATGATACTCCTGGCTAGGGAAGGTGTTCCTGTTGGGTGTATCCCAGAATCAGAGATTCCCAGAGAATGGGTCTGTGAAAATCCTGTGAGGATCGCGGGCCTATTCCAAACCTCCCCAGCGAGAGCCTCCAGGAGCAGGTCCTGGAATCAGTATTTTCAATGTGATTCTAATGCACCATAAATTTAAGGAACAGTTGTTAATGTCAACTTCCTCGTTTTAGAATCAATTATCTCTGTGTGCTATCTTCCTAACTGGAAAATGAGCTCTTTGAAGAAAAGCAGTGTCTTATTTGTTTCTGTATTCATGCCTTGCTTAGTAGTGTGACCCACAGAACTGGGCACTGAAGAAACGTTTGCTGAATGAATAAACGACTATGCCCCATCCTGACTTGGGTGTTAGCGATGAGGATGGAAATATTTAGGGCAGTATACACTCCTTGGAATTTCTTATTAGAATGGATTAGTTGGCTAGCCCTCATTCACTCTGCTGGGAATTGACTGCACACACCGTGGAGGAGCTTGGAGACTAACTGGGTTGTACCTCCTGGATTTGATGACAAGGCTTTTTGGAGCCATAATTAGCATC
This sequence comes from Craseonycteris thonglongyai, assembly GCA_004027555.1. NCBI lineage: Eukaryota > Metazoa > Chordata > Mammalia > Chiroptera > Craseonycteridae > Craseonycteris > Craseonycteris thonglongyai. Next base: position 98,950 of record PVKE010000824.1, read on the forward strand.
ATAGAAACACCCATTCAAACCCTGGGCTGTGACTTGACAAATACTTGTACAGGAATGTTGAATCAGAGGCCTGGCCATGTGCTTCACATTTACTACAGTGTAATTTTTTGGTGTTACTCTTCTCGTTTGGTTCTGCTAATGAAATCAAAATACGTAATTTCACCAAAGTCCCACTGTAATTTAGCAATTAATGCACAATTATTTTAATGCATTACTTTCTTTTTAAGCAAACAAATTAGGAGGTTGCGTGTTGTGCTCGGCTTTAAATGACTAAAACTGGCCTCTCATTTTCCACATGGGCAAATGTTGCTTGTGTGTTTCATAACACATTTAGATTTACAAACTTTCCTAGAAATGCAGATGCAGAAGGGTGAGAATGCACACAAGCTTTCCATTTAGAGACTTTAGAAGTCGAGGTTCTGAACGTCTCAGCCCGCTATGTCAGCTGCGTCAGGTACTCGCCGGAGCCCAGCAAATCTCAGACTCAAGAGGTGGCAGACTTTTCCCAGCAGCATGATGATGGGGCACCATTTCAGGTGCACCATCAGATTGGCCTGTGGATCCCAGGGCCCCTGACAGAATAAGAAAAAGAAAAGAAAGCATAGCATTCTGCCTTTGACATCAGCCTCCATGGATGGTCTTCACTAGACAGAAGGAATCAACCACGGAATGCTTGTGTTGGATTTAAAAATATCGTGCTGAGATATTCAGCAGCTGTAGAAACATCTCAGGTGAGAAGAAACCCACTGTTGTTAGCACTATAGATTTCTTTAAGGCCGCCAGCCTCTTCCCATTAGGAGTCTCATCGTCTCTGGGGGTCTTTTCCTCCTGAACCTGGAAATATGCCCCTCCCATCCCTAATCCATTTACCACCCACTCTGTATCCCCCGCCCTGAGGACCTCAGCGGGCTCAAATAACAAGACAAGACAGCTTTCCTATTAAGCACTGAACGTTTTCCTTCTCCAACTCCCTCTAGTCCCCCTCTTGCTCTGGATTTGTGAGAGCTGCAAAAGTGTGGACCCCAGATTTTTTTATTCAAGGGCCTGCCTGGCAGGAGATGTCTTATGAACACATCAGCAACGGCAGATGGCAAACGTTAAAAAAAGAAGAAAAGAAAGCACACAAATGATTTCCTGCTATGTATTTGCATCTACCTGTCCCAGAGATGGCACATGTGGGGTTCTATTTGTTATTAGGCGTGAGCATACCTGATGCCTGTCATGACCTCATCATGTGGCTGATTACGGGCTGCTGCCGATGAACACGTCTGGATGACGCTGTGAACTTTAAATTGGCACTCCAATCTCCCAGTGGCCTGTCAGTCATGACAATCGCATCTTTATGCCAGCAGGCCCCTCGCATGGAGTCTGACATGGCAATCTTCAGTAAATTACCCTGTCACTGACAATCTTGCAGTTATCTTGCAAACAATCAAGCAGGCAATCAAAGTGCTCTGAATTGCCAGTTCAGGACCTGAGAGGCTGCCAACGTCTCCATTCTACAGGAGTGCGAAAGGCGCACAGCCCTCTTAGGACATGGGGCGATTTCTTTCTTTATTTATCTGTCTCCATGTGTGTCTGTTGGATTGTCCTCCCCCACCCCCACTGTGGTAAGGGTAGTGAAGGAGGTTTGCAGAGTCCTCAAAAAGGGCCCGATTCTGACTCAGCTGTTATAGGTAAGTCAACCAGGCCCTCCACCCATCCCAACAGCGGTGACCTGCGTCAGCCTAACACGTCCTCATTCACGTCACTGTGATGTGGCCACAGAGAGTCATCAAGATGCTGTGTGCCACATACAGATGTCACGCGCTAATCATAATGGCCATTTCAGAGAACTATGGGCATGGGGAACCTTTCTGGGAGCGGTGCAGAAGGCATTCATTTTTATTGCTTTTGATAAAGAAAGTCTGCGACAAGCTTCCATATTCTGGCAATGGGAAGCAGAAATCAGATTCATGCTAAATTGAATCTTTTGCATTCAAGTTCCCAAGGTAGAAAGCCAAAAAATCTCATAGCATCACAGGGAAGATCCTGGCTGTGGAATGAGACAGTTGCGGGTTTGAAGCTCTAGTCTCTACTTGTGTGAGCTTCAAAACATAATCAGCCTTTGCTGCACTGCAGTTTCTTTGCCTTTAAAACTGTTGTAATATGGGGAAGCCGGGATGGCTCAGTGGGTTGAGCGCTCGCTTTGTAGCACCAGGGACCAAGGATCAAGTCCCGGCCCCGACCCGTGCGGAACCATATGCTGAACTGGGGAGTGCCCCCAGTTCAGTTCTCTTTTTGTCTCTGTATCTCTCTCTCTCTCTCTGTCAAAACAATAAAAAACAAAACAAAACTGTTGTAATAGTTTATATAGCATAGGGTTGTGTGATGGAGAATACATAAATTGATGTATAGAATATCAGCCTGGCACATAGTACATGCTCAATGAAATGTAGGTATTACTATAACCAGAAATTCCCAGAAGTTTTCTACTTTTTTTAGTTTATAAAACTGGACATGAAAACAAATGAAATTAATATCCCCTTATTAGAGTCATTCATTGGTATGTGCTATAATAAGTAGGATGAATCCTGGCAAGAATGCTGGTTCCAGATAGTGATGTTAATAATAATTGACAGTAATAATAAGTGTTATAGATTGAACAGGATATACAGTATATATATTCTTGATTTAAATTCTCAAGGCAATCCTACACAGCAGAAGACTGTACCCTTAAGAGGCAGACTCTGGATTAGGGTGTCTGGGTTTGATTCTCAGATCAGCTACTATTGATCTGCTGACCATGGACGATGAACTGCTCTGTGACTCAGTTTCCTAATGTAAAAAATGAGGATGATGATGTGAATGAGAAAGTGCTGCTGAGAGGACTAATGCAGTACTATATGTATAATGCTTAGAATGGCCTGGGACACGAGTACTTGGGAAACTGTGTATTACCCCCCTTATCCCAAGATCATGCATCCTACAGAGTTGAAACCTGTGGCTCAAGGAAGCGGAATAAGTTTTCCAAGTGGCTAAAAAGCAGCTTTGGATAAAAAGTAGGAAAAGGCAACCAATGAGGTCATCACCCTTTGTCTTTATTAGAAGGAGAATACATAAATCTCCCAAAGGGAGTCTAAAGACAGGACAGTGGACACCTATGAACAGGGGACATTGTGGGCAGCCCTGAGATTTAATCACTTCTGAAGGTCCCATGTGCTCCTATAGCTGGGGAAGAATTTGGCTGGTTAAAATGAGTGTCTGAGAAGGAATCAATGCAAGAAACAAGATGCCTGGGCATCCATTCTTTGCAATGTTGGCTGCTGAGGACCATACTATTTATCAGAGAGAGTCAAACCCCACTGGGCTGTTTATCATTGGTGCAAGGTGGCCCTGACTTCTGAGCTGACTGCAGGTTTAGGTCCGCTGTGTTCAGCCCCTGCCTAGTTTGCTCTGCTGGGTTTTTAAAGGAGCTCCTAAATAGTCAAGAGATTTAACCTCCAAGCCTTAACTGACCACTTATTAGGAAAGCTCGAGGGGAGGAGTACCAACTCAATGGAGAGGCTGCAGAGAAGAGACAGTACACGTCTGGCTATTGCAGACGTGGCTGAAACATGCACCTCTTTTCTGTCTGGGGAGACTGCCTGAGTCACTGCATCGTTCTTCTAGGGAGGGAAGGGTTCTAGGCAGGAGGAGATGTTTATTTCATTTATGTCCCTCTGATCTTTGTAAGCGTGCAGCTTATGGAAAATCCAGATGGAAGAATTTTGTTCAATTTTGGTGCCTTTTGTTCCCTGTATCTTGGTATGCAAGTGACTCCTTCTTCAACCTGCATGAACTCCCTGGCATTCTTGGATATTAAAAGCTTCAGAGAGACATCTAAATTTACTTTTCTCAATTTCATTTTGTGACACGGTGGCACAGATTGATGCCAACAGTTCCATTTAAATGTCATAGATAGCTCTGCATGTGTCTGCATGCAGCACCTGGTGGGGACCAACTGGTCAACAGCTTGGATTTTAGAAATGAGCCCCGCTCTTTCTAGACCAAGGTTTGATGACAGGTATCGTGAACCACCAAATCTACCTTTCCTACTCACTGGGCCAGGAGGCTTTAGAAGTGGATTGGCTAAATTGTGGGCTTTAAAGAGTATGTACTCCATTTATAGAATGTTCAAGACCAGGTGAAATTAATAATGGTAAAAAGTTAGAAATTGTAGCTACCTTTAAGGAGAGGCATTGGCTAGAAAACTATTTAGGGAAACTTTCTGGGTGCTGGAAATGTTCCAGATCTTCCTCTATTCACCTGGCCACAATGGTGAATGCATGTATATATAAATTCACCAAGGTGTGTACTGAAGATTGTGCATGAACTTGCTAACAGAGTAACTATAGGTAAGATATCAGTCTCTCTGTGCTCTGTCTTCCTCATTTACAAAGTGGGTCTGATGATGATGATGGTGGTGGTGGTGGTGATGGTGGTGGAGACATGGTGATGGTGATGATAACGGTAGTGATGGTGATGATGATGGTGATGACAGTAGAGATAATGTTGATGATAATGGTGGTGGTGGTGATGATGATGGTAATGATGGTGGTGATATGATGATGGTGATGATGGTGGTGATATGAGGATGATGGTGGTGATATGATAATGATGGTGGTGGTGGTGGTGGTGGTAATGGGTGGTGGTGATGATGATGGTGATGGTGATGATGATCCCCAAAGGAACATTGGGAGGACTAAAACTATCCACATAAGGTACTTAGAACAGTTGTGAGCACCTAGTAACCTACCAAGTACCTCTGAGTCACTTCTACGTCTTTCCCTCTTCTTGACAACATATAGGTTTGTTTAGCACACAGAGTGAGGTTCTTGCCAATTTCTCATTTCCCCACAAAAAAGACAGGGAATCCAGCTGCTCACCCCAATAAATCCTAGGGCTGTTTTTGAGATCAGTTAGTGAAAGAGAAGGTGGACAATTAATGAAGTGTTGAAGAGAAGGGAAGCAGCAACAAGTTGGGGCGAGAAGGAAGAAACCTAGTGCTGTTCTTTGTGATGGAACTGAAGATGGAGTAGTGGGGCCGGAGGGCATGCTCCACTCTATCATCTGGCAAAGGCTAAAGGCTCCTGAACTTTAGCCAGAGACATAAAGGGGGCTCTTGGATAAAAAGAAATATGGCAAACATGGAATTCATCTTATCTTGGGAGTTATTTTGTTTTAAGGTGAGCTCTTGCATGGCCATTATTTTGCCATATCCCTGTCTATATAAATAATCTGAGTTGCCCAAATCAGTATATCAGCATCATTCTGGCATCTGGATCTCACACGAGTTTGCAAAATATTCCTCCAGCAATCTGCTCACCAAGCTGCCCTCTGGAATCGAGGTTGGGCATTGGTCCTTGAGATATCTCATAGATGCAAATCCCCAAACATCTCAGGGCATCTGCATAACCCCACATGCATTGCACGGGGGTGGCAGTGAGGGATGAGAGAGGGTCAGAGAGCACCCTCAAAGGGGACCAGGGCTTATGTAGATCCTAGTCTGAGCTGGAGTGCCCTCCTAGCATTGCTGACCCTGGCCAGTTCCTGCACTGGAGAAGCACTTAGAAAATTTCAAGGAGGGCATTGCAAAACTCAGGGACCCACTTGCTCTTGGCCCAGTTAGACAAATAACAAAATATTATGAGCTTTAGAGTCAGAATGGTCTGGTTTTAAAACCTGTTCTATAATTCATTAGTTATGAATGTAACCTTGGCAAGTGACTGACCTCCTGTGACTCATATAGTTTTCCCAGCTACAGATTAGATTTAATTGCACCTACTTCACTGACGATCATTGGGATGCTATACGAGGCTGCATATGAAATAAGACGATGAAGGCATTGCACTAATACAGAGGAAGAGCTCAATAAACGGAGGCTATTCTTAACAATATTTCCATAGAAGGGCACTGTTCCATTTGCATTTTACCCAATGCCTGCTGACAAGTTGGAAGTGAGAGATAATTGAAAGTATTCTGGCTTGATGTAACTAAGAAGTGAAAGTAACGGGCAAGGCTGACTTGATTTAACTTGGCAATACGAGATTAGTTCTTCATTGCCTCTGTTAGGTCTCCTGCATTGCCAACATTTTATAGCCATAGATTGGCTGACAGGGTGCTCATTTGGAAGGTTTCACCTGTCATTAATACCCTGGCTGTCTGATGGACCGTCTTTCCACAGGCGTCCCCCTCATCACCCTACTCTGCCCACGAAGACACCACCATTCTTAAATATTGCAAGAAGTAAAATCGTATTTGCACTCCTTCTGGGAGGCCTGTTGGAAGTTTTCCTTTTGCTTCTTGCCAACTCCTTTTGTCAGTCTCTGAGCGCCAAGGCCAGAGATCCTTGCCCCAAAGCACCTTCTGGCTTTTCTTATGACTTAGCCATGGAAGATCAATCATGTCCAACCAGAGACCTGGCAGGGCAGAGGCCCCACTGAGAGCTGTTTTGCTGGCTTTCCTACTCTTCAGGATGGATGTGGGAAAGGAAGCAAAGGCTGATTAGGAAAAGCTAGGCACTGTTACTGAAGGCAGGCAGGGAGAAGATCCAGGTGAGACCTTTCTCTATTAGGACGCTGGCTGTACCTTGAAGCTTCTCAGGCATCTGGTTGACCCTATGTTCATGCAGGGCGGTGGGGATGAAGAATGGCAGAAATTTTATGACAATGAGCTTACACTATGTATTCATTATTTTTTGTTAGAATGTTTTTCACCGAAAAAACTAAACAAACAAAAAACAGAAGCAAACAACATCAACAAAAACCTTTTGAACCAATGCTTCTCAAATTCTAAGCAGCATCAGGATCGCCAGGGACCTCATTAAGAGGTCGATTATAATTCTATGGTGCTAGGGTGGGGCTTGAGAGCCTGTATTTTTCACAAGCTCCCAGGGGATGCTGACGCTTGCTGTTGCAAGCACTGTGTTCCCAGAAGTCAGGCGCTAAACCACTGCTGGTCAAGGTGTGTTTTCTGACCTCCCGCCCTGGAATCACCTCCGGGATGTTCAAATGCTGATTCGTGCTGTCCCTCAGACCTACTGAGTTCCTGAGAGTGGACACTGGGAATCTGATTTTAAAGAAGACTCCCAAATGGTCCTTTTGCTCACTAAACCTCAAGACCCGCCCCCTGAACTTCCTGAGAACATGGGCTCTCTGTGTGGGGGCACTAGCCTTGCAAGAACCAGCCCAACCTTCATCTACTCAGTAGCTGCAAGGGCAGCCCCATGATTAACTGACCTCCTAAAATTCTGGCTGTTTGGTGATCAGGCCCAACACAAACCACATCATCACGACCTGCACATCAGCTCAGAGATCTGGTCCTTGGGCTCCCAGTGCCTCCAAAGCCAATGCATGGCAGCATAGGCCCCCTGTGCTGGGGGACGGCATCCTGGGGTCAGTTGGATGATGAAGCATGAATGGCAACCATGTCTAACAAGAGCTAATCGCTGGCACTTAGGAAAAGCTTCCTAGGTGCCAGGTACCTAGTAAGTGCTTGATACACATCTCATTAAATCACCACCAGCATGCCAGTCCTTGTTAGCATCTTCGGTTACAGATAAGGAATGGGAGAGAGATGATGTACCTCATCTAAGACCAGGCAGCTTCTACATCACAGGGCTGGGTCTTGAACCCAGTGTGCTGTACTCCAAAGCCAAATCTTACACGCCTCTGCCACGTAAGGCTTGCCACCGTTAAACATTCCGCCTGGCCACAGACAGGAGACATTGTACCTGCCACTGCAACCTGCTTAGTGCCTGAGCCACACTCTTTTGTCTAAGGCGGGACTACGTCACACAGATGAGGAACAATTTAAATACATGTTGAAGGGCGGTTTATTTTTTGGCAATCTGGGCTGCAGAATGTTTTAGCTGGTCCTCTACCGCAGCACCTACCTTCACCCAGGTTACACTTCTGGCGGGTGGATCTCCACAGGGCTGCCCCTCCACCACCACTATAATAAGTTACTCTGTGCTTTCACAGCTTGGGCCTTGCATCCTTACCAAGTGCGGCTCCCAGGAACCCTTTGGGGTGGGTGCCATGATTCCCATGGTGAAGATGAAGAAACTGAGACTCAGAGAGGTTAAGGGCCTTGCCCACCATCACACGGCTAGTAAGTGGTGAATGAGTGAGTCACCCGTAGGCAGTCCAACTCCAAAGCCTACAGTCTTGGCTTCCACCCACAATTCTTTACAGGAGGCTGCGGGTCAGTGTTGGAGGACTTGAGGGAAGAAATGTCGAGGCATCAGAAAATAGCCTCTTTTTCAGGTGGTTTTCTTTTTCTCTGTCTGTCTCCCATCTTTCCCCGCTCTCTCTCCCTCTGCCTTTCTTCAACCCTGACAGAGTCTCTGGGACTAATGATGGCGCTTGATGTGCTTTTCCCACCCTGGTCATTCCCTGACAGGCCTCCCTGGTTCTGTCTCACCCTTGTTAGCCTGGGGCCATGCTTCTTGTACCTGGAGGATTTCTATCCTGGCTGCTGCTGTCTCCCCTCCATTCTCTGTTACAAAAGCCAGTGACAACGGAGAGCAGGGGGCTCTGATCTCAGCCACTGATTTCCCCAAATGCTTGCCCTCTGCCCGCAGTTCCGGCCTCTTGCAGCCGGGTTGACTCCTCCCCCCAGCCCCACCAACCTCCACTTCAAAGAGCCCGCTGACAGCTCAGACAGCAGCAAGTGTGGCCAGCGAAGGCCAGCCCGGCAGGGGGTGGTGGCCTGGTGGGGTGCCAGACAGTGACCTGCTGGGCCCCTCCGAAAGAAAAAGGACTGTCACCAACAACATCTCTCCTTTCAGCAACAAACTGGAACAGTTACTTTCTGCTTGAGGAGAGAGCTTGACCCTTGGGAGGAGGCGGGAGGGCTGTCCCCCCAGCCCAGTTAAGAGCCTCCACAGGGGCCTGCATAAGGAAGGCCCCCTGCTGCTGCCTAAGGAAATACCCTGACTGCCAACCAGGAGAGGGGCCAGCCTCAGCCATCACACTAGCCTGCTGCCGGATTAGGGACATCACTACGTAACTCCTAAGCGTGACCACTGCCATGCCGCAGGCTCTGGGCTCAGCACGCCCTCTCTCACTTAATCTTTAAGGAGTAGGTACTAGAAGCCAGTACTGAACCGCCCGTTATGATCCTAGGATCTGGGTTTGCACCGCACTAGCTGTGAGGCCTTGGGCTAGTTACTTTACCTCTCTGGGCCTCAGTTTCTTCATCAGGAAAATGGAATAATCATACCAGCTTCATAGGTGGTTACTTAAGATTCAGTAAACCTTCTGTGAAAGCAGGGAGCATATGTCTATCATGTTTACTCTGGCCTTACCCATGGAGACCCAGGCCTAGGGAGGTTCTTGTGACCTTACGAGGTTGGGCACTTTTAGGGACATTCCCCCACTACTCCATGGCTCACCACACGAGCTGTACATAGTCTGAGAGCTTCGGATTCACTCAACAGTGATTCTCAGTGACCCCCACCTTTCAGAGGACAATTATGGAGCTTGTATAACTAGGACCATCGGCTCACAGGAAGCCGATAGACAGGGTGAGCAAAGCTGATAACAGAGATGAAAAGTGATGTAACCAAGTGTTCACATCTTACTGAAAAGAAATAATGTACCTGGCATTTGGATTTTCTTTGCATTAATAAAACGATGTTCGTGTATATAGTAACTTGGGTATCATTGTTTGTATTCATGGTTTTTTTTTTCTTTTAATTTTTAAATAAAATTTATTCATCCTAAGATAATCTATTTGAATATAAGACAGCTGCTTCCTATCTTAGATACTTCTCATTAAAGCTTTCATTCATTCAATTCAATTAATAATGAGTTGACCAAGATAGAGAGAGACCTTGTGGCTATGGACCTCGATTTTAGAGGGGAAGCAGTCAATTAAACGACAAATGTATAAAAGACATTGGGAGAGTGACAGTGTCTTGAAGGAAAGTAAAGCAGGGGACAGGGGTGGAGAGGGATGGAGGAGGGCATTTGCTGCATTAGACAGGGAGCCAGGGAGGGCACCCATCTTTGAAGAAGTGATGTTTGGGTAGAAACCTAAGTGAAATGAGGAAACAAGTCATGCGAACATTTGAGGGAAGAGTATTCTGGGCAGAGGGACGAGCAGGTGCAAATACCAGGGTGGGAATGTGTTCTGTGAATTTATAGGAACAATAAGACACACATTGGGCCATTGAGGATGAGACGTAGGGGGAGAAAATGAGATCTGCGTGGAGGCAGGGACCCACGTGTACAGAGCAAAGAAAGCCACTGTGGCCACCTGGATGCCACTCTTTGGGAGGTGAGATGCATTGGGAAGGTTTGAATGGGGGCGTGATATGATGACTTTTAAAAGGATTCTTCTGACTGCTTTGTGTGGAACTGAACAGAAGTTAGAGGGACATTCATTCAGCCCAGCAAAGCTGGTGGCATATTCTGGGCGATGATGGAATAATAAGAAGAAACCATGGCCGTAACGATTAGGAACAGAAAACAGAGAGGCCAGACAGGGTGCATCCACACATTTGTGGCAACATGCGTAGACAAGGTCAGCACGTGAGAGGCCCCAGGAGTGGCCACCCTCGCCGACCACGTGATGGTCAGAAAGTGATGGCGTTGGTGCTGGGTGTCACAGGGCCATGACTTTGGGTGATGTGTTCCAGAGGGCTGGAATATGCTCCTGAGATCTGCTCCCTGTGTTCCATGCAATCTATGAGCAAGCATGGCGGAAAGAGGAGTGGGAGGAGCTTGCTCTGGTGACAGCTGCCTCCCTTGAACTCATCTGTCCTCTCCCCAAAGCCCCTCTCCCTGCCTGACCCCACAGCCTAGCAGCTCTGTGCTCTTGGGCAAACCTGAAACACTGCTCCTTCTGGAAAATAGGTCTGGGAGGAGAATGAACCAGACACTTAGAATTAGGAGGCTGAGCTTCCCACGCCCTGCTTTGCTGCTGCTGCTCCTTGGCTCCCCACTTCTTTCGTTGGCCAAATGGAACCCTGTCAGGGGCCACCCAGCTTGGGGGCCACTGGTTTTTAATTTCTGAGGCAAACTCGCACTTGTGCCTGGGCCGGTGGGTGTGGGATTGAGGGGGTGTGTTACTCACTCTGACATGTTACGATGATGCGATGTTAACTTGATATGATGAGCTACTGACAGGGGACAGCGTGTATTTTTAGAGTCTCTGGAGTCACCTTATACAGGGAGATCCTCATCATACTTAGAGCTATCACTGAGATTGAGTGGCATTAAGGCACTTGCTATGAACTTGCTGGTCAAACCTCACAATTGGGTTCTTTGTTCAAGGAGGGACAGCCAGGAAGGACAGGGACCAGAATATATACAAGCTGGCTTGACTCCAAAGCCCAAGAAGCCCAGCAGTGGTGGACACAATGCCCACTGCTGGCCCGAGACAAGGACTGTGAGCACTGTCCTTGGGCAATGGAAGGAGCAGCAAATGTCACCAAGGGTGCAACACCAGGCCCAGCTACCACCCTCCCTCTCCCAGCGTGCTCCTCCCAGGCTGCCCATTGTTCCAACCCTTGAAAGACGAGAAAGATCAGGGAAGGAGGAGCCCTGAGCACCCTGTTCACAGACAATCAAGCCGCCCCTTCTTTAGGACACAGAGATGTCTCCACCAGGCATTTCGCCAGCACTTGAGCAACCCTAAAAATGTCACATAGCGTCAAGTCGGTGGTTCTCACAGTGTCGCCATCATCTGGGCACTTGTTAGAAATGTACATCCTGAGCCTCTGATACCAGACATGGGGCGAGGATCCTAGCACCCTAGGCGTTTCCCCTTCCAGGTGATCCTGACGCCAACTGATCCTGGAGAGCCATGGTGCTAAGTGTTTTATATGCAGTGAAACACATCTAAGCTTCCTAGCAGCCTATGAGGTCGGAGCCGTTATGAGCCCCTCTTTCCAGGGGACAAAACCAAGGCTCAGAGAGGCAGTGAGACTGGCGTATGCTCATCCTGTGAATCACTGGGGGCCTGAGACGTGCACCCCTGAGCTCCCTGACCCCAAAGCCTCTTTCCCACTCTGCCAGACTCTCTCTTCCCCCGAGGGTGAGAGAATGCCTGCGTGCAGAAGAGTGAGCATAAGCAAAGGCCACTCTTCCTTCCGCGTTGTGAGCGTGCGTGTTTAGGAATAATTCAAGCAGATATACCAGAGTTCTGAGGGAAGAGGTGTGGTTGCAATTTTGAAGCTCAAGATGCTAATGGAGGAAGGCAAAGCAAGTCCTTGGGGGTAAAGTGCACCTGCTCAGCACGGCACAGGACTTCCGTCTGCCTGTCTGTCTGTCTAGACCCGCTTCCCCAGCCTTCCCCTCCTCCACACTACACACACTGTACCGGCATCCCCAATTACGCACTGCTGTCCCTTCCGCTGCACCTTTGCCATCTTCTGGGCCCACAGGGCCCTTCCCTGTTTCCTTATCTAATCCCTCTGTAGCTTTCAAAACACCAGCTTTACCCACCTGGAAGGTGAAATACCCCGACTCTGGGCCTGCCACAGCGCCTTGGCCTCATTTCTACCAGGGACCCTCAGACATGGCTGTGTAGTAGCTGGTTTCACAGATGTTTCACCCACCACCAGACTGTGGATTCTTTGTGGGCGGAGTGGGAACCTTATTCATTCATGCAGAATGAAGGCTCCGGCCCATACTTGCTGAAGAATAAATGACTGGGGGTGCGGTGGTTCTGTCCAAGAGTGCGGCTGGCTTAGAGGGTGGTGTTTGCTGTCATCATCATCTCTGAGCAGGGCTGGGACAAGGTGAGGTGAGAGAGGCTCACCTAGTGGGCCCATTTAAAAAAGGTGCCCAGGGGAAGCTGGGATGGCTCAGTGGGTTAAGCGCTTGCTTTGCCGCCCCGGAGACCAGGGATCGAATCCCGGCCCTGGCCCGTGCGAACCCACATGTTGAACTGGGGAGTGCCCCAGTTCAGTTCTTGCCGGGGTCTATGCAGGAGGCTCCAGGCCCAGTTCCTGCCCTGTGCAACCCCGCGCCCACCTGTGGAATGAAACTATATGGAAAACTAATGCTTAACTATGGAGACTGCTCTGGGTCCTCCCCCTTCTCTCTGTCTCTCCCTCTGTCAAAAACAATAGAAATAAAAATCTTTAAAAAACAAAAAGGTGCCCACTTTCAGGTGCATAGGTACCTTAGCTCATCCTTGTCTAGGTCCCGGTTGGAGACAGATCTCAGCTGCAACCACTAACACCAGGCACCCATATGCTGGAGGGTGACCTGGGGGTCCCTTTGGGGGCAGAATGACATGGAGGAAAGTACACCGGATTCTGAGCCAGGGAACCAGGCCTGTGGCCCAGATCTGGTTTGGCCCTGAAGAAGTCACTTCCCTCCCTGGGACGTGCAGCTTCTGGGGACTCTATGTTAGCCTTTCTGCGTCTGCCATCCTGGATGCCATGGTATCATAAAAGGGAGAGGTAGCGTCCCTCAGGGTCTGCAGCTACAGAGCGCCAGAAGATGGGGTAGGCAGATCACCCGGGAAGTCCCTTGAGGACTGGAAAAGGGAAGGAACTTGGAAAGGTTCGGTCTTTGCTATGAGTGGGGCCAGAGGCAAGCACGGGGCAAAGAGCTTTGAGCGACACCTTGCGGCTTTCTCTGGAGACACATTTGGCCTGCACTGTATGGCGCCGAGCCAAGTAGAAGGGAAGTTAAAGAAAAGCACACAGGCTGTGGACAGCTGGTCTTAAGGTGCTGTGGAGAAAGCCTGACTATGCAAACTGCGTCCCTCTCCCTCGCTTGCCCCTTGCCCTCCAGCGTGTAAGAACCTTGTAGCAAGAATGCATTCCAAAAGCTAATGGCAATGCTCCTGATCAGAATGTTGCCGATTCCATGTGTCTGAGGAGCTGCCCTGCTCCGAACCCAGATTCCACACTCAGGTGCTGCGAAGGGCCCACAAGAAGGGCTCTTGACCTGGGTTCTGACTCCTGGCATGGCTATGCTGTAGCTGTGGGACTCGGGTAAGCCATTTCACCTCTCTGGCCCTTAGTTCCTACTTCTACATAATGCACAAAAGGGGCTCTTGTAGGCTCTACTGTCATAGTGTATTTGGGCAATGTGGGTAAAGGCCTGGCCCTGGTATGGGTTCCATGCACGTGGCCTTAGATATCATGTCCTTTTGTTAAGTCAGAGGACACACCCTGCTCTGGGACCATCTGGACCCCTCATGTGTGTTCCTGGGAGATGCTCCAGATTCTCAACCTTGGCATTACTGACATTTTGGGTTGGCTCATTCTAGGTTGTGGTGGCTGTCCTGTGCATGTAGGATATTTAGCAGCATCCCAGGTCTTTGCCCACTAGTGCCAATAGCATCTTCTCTTACCCTCCCTATAGTAACTCATAAAATATCTCCAGGCATTGCCAATGCTCCCTGGAGAGCAAAATCGCCCCTGGACCAAGTGCATGTGTGTGGCCCAGGGGGCAGGTGGGGATGTGGAAGCTACAGAGCTAATCCTGGTACCAGGGTCCTTGAACCTTTATTTAAATGCTGGTCACAGAAACCAAGAGGATACTTGTTACAAGCTAGGCAGTTTCTCTGGCCAAGACAAAATACAGTGTTGAGCTAAATGTTACCTCTTGGCCACCAGTTAAATCTGTGTTTTGATCCTATAATTACCTAAAATAAGTACATAGTGATTTAAATTATTAATTTTTGTACCTTATGCATTTTAATCACCATTTTATGATGAATATTTGATTTGTCATCTAATCAGGGAAACAATGTAATCCCTTAAGAGACACTTAATAACCATTTAAACTACTAAAGACTTGATTAGAAAAGACTGAAGGTGCTATGTTAGGTAAACTCATGAACTTTAAATACGTCTTACTTTTCAGAAGACAAAATTCCATGGTCTGATACATTTACTGGGCAAAGATTTTCAATGGGAAAGTCTTATCTTTCAGGTGATTTTTTCTGTTCCTGAGGCCTCTTTACAATAATTCCGATTCTGAACTTGCCTGAACCTTCTTCAGAAACAAGCTTCCCAATGGTGTAGGTGTTTTAGAAGAAATGAGAGGCCAGCTTCAACGTACAAAAGCGGTATGTCCTAGTGATGAGCTGGAAGGCTTATTCTAAATGTCACCTTCCTGGGCCCCTGTCCTCAGGTGTAAAATGGAAAACCAATAATGAGATAGATACACAGATAGTACATGCCTGGTGTGAAGAAGCAGACAACATACTAGAAAGATACAGAAGTGGCAATTTAGGAGGTGATGGTACCATGATGGCAGGAAGGTGGAGGTGGCTTTATAGCTCAAGACAGGCCTCTATGGGGAGCGGGGTGTCTGAGCTGAGAACTGAGCCCGTCATGCAAATGCCCAGGTCAGGGCATTTCTGGCCCTGGACCAGGACCAGCAGAGGCCCTGTGGTGAAACTAGGATGGCCAGACTGGTGAGAGAGAAGGGGAACATCCATCATGGAAGGCCCTCCAGGCCAAGGTGCAACATTTCACTTTAACTGCAGAGAAGCCCTCTGAGGGCGCGGTGTGCAATGGATGGAAAACTCTCCCTCTGGCTGCTGTGGGGAGAACACAGGGCCCCGGGCAGCCCACTGGCTACCTGTTCCCATTTCCTACGTATGTGCTAAGCTCTGACTATGCTCCGTGCTACATGTAAGCCCTCAAAAAATCTTTCTGGTCATTGTTTTTACATATACAAGGGAGAAGAGGTGTTATATTTTAAGACACCTATAGGATAACGTAAAAGTGAACTTCAACCCTTAGTTTCCTAAACGTGTGGTTCTCTAGTCAAATATACCCTGAAAGTCAAGATCTTATTTCAATGGAAAGATTGAGAATACTTTCAGCGCCCTGTTGTCACGTGGTCCAGTAGGATTTCTGGAGGCGCTTGCTCTGCTTTACTCCCAGAGAAGAGAAAACCAGTGCCCGACTAGACTTCAGTGGCCTCAAGGCCAAGTTTTCCTCTTAAGCACTAGATATATTGCTTTCCTCTCTGGGAGCTAATTGGGGATTCTATTTATGGCTCCAGCTACCTTTGCCAGAAGGTCTTTGGGCTGCAAAGGGAATCCTCAATCTAACCCAATTAATGGAACCATGTTCCACCTTTAAGCTGTCCCCCACCCAACCAATCTATCAACATGGTTTGCACACATTAATCAAGCCGCTCACAATGGGTTCACCAGGCCTTATCTCTCATTGGATGAAGAAAGGAGAGGATTTGGACTTGAGAGCCATAACTCTTCCAGAGTCTCTGAGGGCCTGGGCTTGGCTCTGCTCAATGCATGGAAAAGGTGAGTTATTAATTAACAATGGAGATAAACGCCGGAGTAGCATCCCTGAATCATGTCAAACCAATTTGGGTGGTTACGGGATGAGGAGGGAAGGGGGAGGCAGTGGGTGAGGGGCTGGTTTCATCTGTTCCAAGTGCTTTGGACAGACTCCAGTGTTATTCCTCCTCATTTAGACCGGGCTGGGGTGCCCAGAGTTCAGGCCAGCAGCAGCATCTCTTAAGCTGAGGCAGCTTCCTTTGGAGCAAAACAAGGAACCAAGCTTTGCGATGGAGGTGGGATGGGAAATACTGTTCTAAGGAGCTGCTGCATGGGAGTCCTTAATTTAGGGAGAGAAATGCAGAAGGTGCTGGGGGATAAAAGGGCCCCCACCAAGGATTACTGATCCCACATATCTGTGGCTTTGAGGGCTCTCCAGGGAGACAGGATGGAGACCCTGGCTCAACATTGTGAGGGGCATTCTGTCATGTCCTGTGGCCGACACCCATACTCCATGCCACTCTCTTCTCTCCATGCCTGCTGAGACAGTCTTCCACTCCTCTCAGCCCTCACACGCCGAATAATAATAACAATGTTTGCTACATCTTATCTTTTCAGATGGATGTGAACTCTTTGTGGACGTGCCATATTTGTCTTAATATTCCCAACGGCCTATTTCCAATGGCTAATATTTAGTAAACTCTCCACAAATGTTCATTAAACCATGAATAAATAGCTAATGGATAAATGAATGGATGGGTGGATGGATGGATGGATAGATGGATTCATTTGCACCTAATGACAGAAAGTTAAAGGCTTTTAAAATTTGGAAACAAATATCAGTCACCTCTCCAACTAGGAATACAGAGAGCACTTCTAAAATATACTCAAGTTATTCACTCAGGAACTAAATATGAAAATACGTTCATAGTTTTTTTCAATTACTCATTTCTTTTTGAAGTAAAATCCCCTACTCCTCACTTCACATTCAAAGCGGTCCTGGGTCACATGTGGCCCACGGGCTGCAGGTTGGACAAGCTATAGACAGAGGGCTGGGCTCCCAACTCCTAAGTTCTGGGTGATAAAGGGGCATAAGGAAGGGGTAAGGACTGTGTTTCCAGGCCAGCACGTCTAGCAACACCTCCCCACCTCGTGGTTCCCACTTTTAGAGGAAATCTGCACCCTTTCTCCTACCCCTGGCTGTGATGAACTAAATCTCACACCTCTGTCTTGGTGGTGATAATTAAATATTATTCGCCTGTCACTGGATACACACGTTGTGTGCATTCTCAGACTTTAATGAGCTGGGATTTGTCTTCTGTAAGCAAAAATATTTCTTTGAGTCTCTCCTTCAAATTGGAGTGAGCAGCTCATGCGAAGATCTCTCACTATTAAAAAGACAGCCTGCTTGCTGGCAGGTTGGTCTGAATTGTTTCTGCAGATCAAGCTTGTTCCTTCAAAACAGCCAGTTTCCTGAGGTTAAATGAGTGGTCACATGGCTGGGATAGGTGAGGTGGGGGCGAGGCGGGGGGTGGGTGGAGACTATGAAAGTAATAAGAAGGTAGGGAATCGGCAGAAATCATTTTTGTGGGATATTCAGAGGCACCAGTATCCAACAGGGTTTCTCATCGAAACATCACAGAATACAGAACATATCTACGTAAGTGAAAAATTTCCCAAGTTGTCCAAGGAAGGCACTTAGCTAGGGCTATTCTGGGTGAATTGGACAGAAATTAACTCATTTCACAGAGCGGACGTCTTAGGACAGTGTTTCTCAAGGAGAACCTGTGTCAGTATCACCCGGAAATTTACTAGTAATTCAAATTCTGGCATCCCACCCTAGACCTATGGAGTGAGAAACTCCGGGGTGGGGGTGGGGGTGGGGGTGGGGGAGGGCTCAGCAATCTGCGTCTGAGCATGTCCTCCAAGCTAATGTTTCAGAACTTCGTGCCTGTAAAGCGTCAGGGTTTAATTCTCTTCTGGAGGAACCCAGGTCGAAAAGGCTGTTAAGGGCTTCGATATCTATATCCGTATTTGCATCCGTATCTATCTCAGTTTAAAGTAAAAATAAAATCTATCACTTTAAACTGAGATTTTTTTTTTAACAGTGAGTCTTCCTAGATGGAAACATGACTTGCCTCCTCTGGCTCATGCTGGAAGAGAGCTCTATTATTTTTCTCATTTGTGAGGGTTATGACAAACGTGTTCATTGCAGCTGCTCCCCGGGCGGGCACGCATTCATGGGGCCCAGTCTCCTGTGACACTCCTCCAGGTTTAGAAACCTGCACAGCTCTCCCTGAGAACGCCCAAAGCAGGACCCACCCTGGGGTACCCCCCACCCCTCCCAGCCAACAGCAACGTGACATAATTAGCAGGCGGCAGGGTGGGATCTGGAGCAGATGAGGAGCAACTTTAATATTTATCAATAAACAGCAAAGTGCTTAGCACACCTCCCAGGGAAGTAATTAACCATAAAAAGGATACTCTGCACAGAGGAGTCTCCTCCCAAAATAGAACTCAGTTAATTGTGAGTTGCCTATGCCAGGTGAGAGGGAATCCAGATCTACACCTCACCTGACATAAGCAACTCTGAATGAATTGGGAGTTTCTTTTTATAAACACCGTGCAAAGCCTTTTTGTGTGTGTGTGGTTAATTACTTCCTTGGGAGGTTCACTGGAACACTTCCCATAAGGAGGCCATTATTGCCTTTAGTGTAATCACCGCTTTTGTGCCCTGCCTCTCTGACGCTGGTGCCCACCCGAGGGACCCTGACCCATGCCTGTGGTTGGGTGGGTTGTCTGGCAGTGCCTATTGTACCTCTTCCAGTCCCATCCTCAGGAATTTGGGCCTTTCCTGGTGGAAGCCTGGATCCCACAGTAGGGCCAGTGGAGAGGGATGCAGGCTGAACAAGGCTCAGGTAGGAGACCGAGGCCTGTTCTCTGCATGCGGTGTCCCCACCCTGTGCTCCGCGTGAGGCCGCTGACACCTGCGGAAGGCAGGCAGCCAAGACAGCAGCTCCTTTCTTTATGATCTGTTAGCAACGGCTGCGCTCAGTGAATCACCGGGGACCAGAAGCAAAAACAGTGAGCCTTACCAAGAAAAGTGGTGCAATTCTGACTCTTACTCTTGGGGGGGAAAAGAAATGCATTATGCAGTTACGTGTCACCTCGTTCAAACGTGAGTTAAAGTGCCTTCTATTTTGGCTCTCTTTCAGGAAGGTAAATGAACGAATGGGAGCATTGTGAGGCACACCAGGTCTGTACACTCTGATTGGTGCATGCCCATTAGTTGCATGCACAGTTGTTTATTTACAAATTATATACACGCGCAACTACGATAATAGATTACAAAAATTGCAAACTGTCTATTAAGAGAATGAGGGAAAAGAGAGTGTCTCACACTTTCCATCATCACCTGGAGGGGGTCCTCCTCCCTCTGGATGCCATGGAAGCTGACCCATTGGGAGCCACGAGGGCAGGGGCTGACGTTCCCAGAGTGCAGTGATCGGCACACAGCAGGGTTATACACACGTTTCTTAAACCAAATAAGCAGACGCAAGGATGCTCTCACACCCTGAAACAATGTTGGTGGGGGTGGGTCCGACACCGCTATTAATGTTTGGGGAACCAGATGCAGTATTCTCGGAATCAGGTGGTCCTTATGCTCCCACAATCTCCATTGCACCCCAGAATCTTAGCACTCCATCAGGGAGTGGCACAGGAAAACTCAGCCTAGAGGTTACAACAGGGGTCAACAAACTTCCCCTGAAAAGGGTCAGAGAGCAGACATCTTAGGCTTTGTCAGCCACGTGGTCTCATCCAGCTACTCAACACTGCCTTGCAGGGTGACAGTAGCTGTGGCCAGCCCAGAAATGAATAAAGGTGGCCATGGTCCACTACAGCTTTATAGATGGACGCTGAAGTTTAAATTCCACATAGTTTCCTGTGTCATGAAATTTTATCTCTCTTTGGTTCCCCCCCAACTATTTTAAATGGAAAAACCATTTTTAGCTCAGAGGCCCATACTAAAGAAGCATCATCTGCTCGCTGGATTTGACCCACAGGCTGCAGTTTGCCCACCATAGGTTAGAATGTGGACGTTGGGGTCAGAGCTGCGTTTGGGTCCCCATTTTAGCATTGGTGACTAAGTTTTCTTTAAAAAGTTACTTAACCAAAAGAAAAAAAATGATGTCCAATGCTCTTTAGGCCTCGGTTTCCTCCTTCGTAAAGCAACATGGCAAAGGGTTGTAAGGATGAACGAAGCATTGCTTGTGCTGTTCACAGCGTGAGACCCACAGTGTCACGATCAGCACAGGTGTGTGTGTAACTCCCAGGCCTGAAGGGTCTGGCAGGAGCAGCCACCCAAAGGCAGATCTAGGACCCGACTATTTTTCTGTGGTGATATGCACTTGAAAACCCAAAGCCAGCATCAAACCCCAGGGCCTCCAGCCTACGTCTCCAGAAGCCCCCCACTGGCCCAAGGACGCTGCGTTTGCTTCAAAGGAAATGTCACAACCACATTTGACAATAGGACAGGGGAGATCTTTCAGGAAGAATGACTCATGATGGCCACATAGATACAATGCTCTGTTCTTGAGGGGCCGGGAATTAGAAGACGCTGGCTCACCTCCCTCATTATCCTTGTTATCAGCGCAGGAGGTTTCCATGGCAACGTTGCATCCGGGCCCTCTCCAGCCGGTCTGGCAGACACACTGCCAGCTGTTCTGACCCAGTGTGCATCTCCCGTTGCCGTTGCACAAGTCGGGGCAGCCATCTGGTTGGAGAAATGGAGAGGATGAGAAGGAAGGATAGGAGGCCACGCTGGGGCAGCAGGGGGGCCATGCAAAGGGGGAGCAAGGCCACAGGGCAGCTGCTGGGCCAGCCTCAGAGCAGGGCCCGTGCTGCCTAGGAGAGAGTTGAGGAAGCAAGCAATGCATGCAGTTGCAAGAGGGAGTGGGGTCCCAGATGCAGGAGATCCCCAATGACACTGACCTGTGTGAAGGGGTCTGAGGCAACCTTCTCAAGTGGGGGATAGTCCAGAAAACTAAACTAGCTCTGAGCTGACAGTAAGACTAGTGAGGCTGTTACTTCCAGCCTGTGGCTCAGGATGGATGCTACCTCAATATATATATATATATATATATACAGTTTTCTCTTAATTTCTATTTTTAGAAGTGCCTTCTGTAGAAGAGAAGAAAATTCCCTGTCAACCCAGGATGGAAGCCAAAGTGCCCTCCATCTTTCAGAATTTTAAAGATAACTTTATATATGATTATCATGAGTTTCTTATGACCAAGAACTGAATGGTTCTGCTGGGCTCTTTTCTTTTCTTTTCTTTCTTTCTTTCCTTCCTTCCTTCCTTCCTTTCTTCCTTCCTTCCTTCCTTCCTTTTCCTTCCTTCCTTCCTTTCTTCCTTCCTTCCTTCTTTTTGGTAATATTTAGTTTTAAGGGGCACTTTATAACGTTTGCCGGCTTATCACTCAACCTATTGATGGCATGCTTTAAAAATACTACAGGATCTGAAGGCTGTGGGAGGCGTAGGTGCTGGATACCATGAACTCAGAAGAGATAGAGGAAGGTACATGGGCCTGGGAGAGGCAGTGGGGGTTTGAGTTTCTCATTTTGGGGTTTTCTTGTATTTTGGTGTGTGTGTATGTAAAATCAACAGCCTGCCTAACTGATTCCCTAATCACGTCAGCACTCAGAAGGAGTACAGCTACCACTCTCCTGACGAGGGAAGAAGAGAAAGAGTGAGGATGGGGCACTAAAGAAAGACGGGAGGTCTCCCCTAGCAGAGCCTCCATCACCCTTTATAAGATGCAGCCAGAAGCACAGAATTGGTAGGATGTGGTCACACTCACAAAACCTACTTGCTGGCGAGAATGCTTCGATAGGTTTTCACTTTACTTTCTTTATTGAGGCATGATTCACATACCATAAAATTTACCTGTTTTAAGTGTGCAATGCAATTACTTTTACTCAACTTACAACGTTGTGCAATCTAGGTATGTTTTATTTCATGTACCGTATTTTCCGGCGTATAAGACGACCGGGCGTATAAGACGACCCCCTAATTTTACAGTTAAAACATAGGTTTAGGCCTATATTCGCTGTATAAGACTACCCCCCCACTTCCGAGGCTGTAGTCTTATACAGCGAATATAGGCCTAAACCTATGTTTTAACTGTAAAATTAGGGGGTCGTCTTATACGCCGGAAAAT